>CAJNDS010002194.1:0-142500 GCA_905221605.1 Symbiodinium natans | reverse complement strand
CAACCCTGAGCCCTAGGGCTGTCGATGTTGCATCCTGGTCCTAAACCCTAAACCCTAAACCCTAAACCCTAAACCCTAGACCCTAGACCCTAAACCCTAAACCCTAAACCCTAAACCCTTGGCCCTTCCCGGGGCGCGTGCCACATCTTCAGGGGCTGGTGGATCCACGGGCAATTTCACATTGCACGCAGCAGTTGCATCCAGAACCTCCTTCGCAGGTCGTTTAGGGTTTAGGGTTTGGGGTTTAGGGTTTGGGGTTGGGGTTTGGGGTTTGGGGTTTGGGGTTTGGGGTTTGGGGTTTGGGGGTTGGGGGTTGGGGGTTGGGGGCTGGGGGCTGGGGGCTGGGGGTTGGGGGTTGGGGGTTGGGGGTTGGGGGTTGGGGGTTGGGGGTTGGGGGTTGGGGGTTGGGGGTTGGGGGTTGGGAGTGTCTTGGATAGCTTGATCTTGGGCAAACGGGGGTCCAGGCTCCAGGGTCTTTACGCTGAAAGGGGTAGAAGTTCTGCACCCGTAGAGGAGGCGGGCCTACGTGAAGGTGCATGGGCAGACAGAAGTGAGTTATAAGCACCTTAAATGAGGTTCCAACCAGCTGTATTTACAGTTACGTTACTTGTACCCATGAACCTCCACGTAGACCTGATAAACATGAACGCGTAGGGCGTTGAGTACTGGGTTTAGGGCTGCAGTCAGGGCTCTCGGCACGCTAGCGCGCAGCTTCGCGTGCACTTGCAGTGGTGTTTAGTGCCCTAAACCCTAAACCCTAAACCCTAAGCCCTAAGCCCTAAACCCTAAACCCTAAACCCGTGTTTCGGGTTAGGGTTGGTTTTGGGCCTAGAGTTCATGATTCCAGGCGGAGGGTTCGGACACGCGAGCAACAGCATCTAAGGGTGATCCTAAACCCTCTACTACCAATTGCTTAAGAACCACCCCCCCCCCCCCAAAAAAAAAAAAAAAACAATAATAATAAAAAACAAAACGTGAAAATAAGAATCCCTATACTACCCTTTTTGGAAAGAATATTCATATTATTTGTGGGGGGGGAGGGGCTCTTGAGCAGTTGGTCGCCCTAAACCCTAAACCCTAAACCCTAAACCCTAAACCCTAAACCCTAAACCCTAAACCCTAAACCCTAAACCCTAAACAGGCCGATAGGTAAGCAGTTGGTAGATGGGTTCTGGGCCATCGGGTCGCAGCCCTGCTCTCCTTGTTGGTTCGTCCCTTGAAGGGCAGCGTCTTGAAAATCATGAAATACCTGGGGGCAGAGTGGGTTTAGGGTTTTAGGACTTTGGGGTTTTGGGGTTTGGGGTTTAGGGTTTAGGGCTTAGGGCTTAGGGTTTAGGGTTTTGAGTTTTGGGTTTAGGGTTTAGGGTTTAGGGCTTAGGGTACTATAATCCCTATTTCGGACTGTTAGTCTTAGGGGGAACATCCCAAGCTACTCCCTTCATGTCTCTACTCTGAAGCTGACCAAGCAACCCAAGATCCGAGAAGCACGCTCTCAGCCAAGCTACAAGAGAACACCCAGTGAAAAAGCATCTGCTTTCTCGTCGTACACGCGTCCAGTAACCACCTGGAGCCGAGACTATACTCCGCCTGGAACCTTAGAACCTTAATAAACCTAGTTTGTTTTGAAGCTTCCTTAGGCTTCATATAAACAAGCATAGAAAAGAAATAATTGCTAAGGCGGCTATTGGGCACAGTTGGCTTACTGAACCGAGGGCCTCGAGTTAAGTGTCGTGGGGCTTTCGTGGGCAGGCATTCCTGTCCCTTGTGGGTTTCTGATGCGGCCGAAATCCTATACCATAAACCCCAATAAACAACCCAGATTTCCAGAGGTTCATAGGGTTACACGGGGATGAGGGCCCGGAGAACGTCCCCAGCTCAGCGTTTAGGGTTTAGGGTTCAGGGTTTGAGGGCTTAGGCTTTAGATGCCGGCCTGTTGAGGGCTTAGGGCAGGGTTTAGGGCTTGGGGCTTAGGGATCGAGAGGCCCTCGGGCTGCGTTTGTAGCGTCGGCCCTGCAAACCCTTTGAAAAAATCTTTGCATAATCTCCTCAACCCAAGAGGGGAACTACGAAGTACCCCAAGGCTCTACTTAGGTTTAGAGATGTAGGGTTCAGGGCTTCAAGGGTTTCAGGACCTAAGAAGTTGGCTTCCAGAGTTTCGGGGTTGGTTTATGGCTTTAGTGGGCTTAGGGTGCAGGGTTTTGGGCTTAGGATTTAGGGTTTAGGGCATCGAAGGCATGCAAGCTCGGTTGAAAGACTACGCTCCTCAAGGGGCAAGCAGACGTTCCTGAGCCAAGCCCTACAACCCCAAGCGCTGAACTCTCTTCTTCGCTCTTTGGTGACAAACTCTTCCTGCCCGACTTTGCGTCTGTCCTGGAACCACCTGCAAGCATCTCCCTTGACCGCAAACCGTACACCCCAAACCCTAAACCTCCGCAGCCTCAGGGGCAGCGTATCCTGGCGACCCCACACACTCCTGCTGCCGCAGTTCAATGTTCAAGGGGTGTTGCTCTCATTTCAGGGTTTAGGGTTTAGGGTCTTGGGTTTAGGGTTTAGGATTTAGGGTTTAGGGTTTAGGGTTTAGGGTTAGGGTTTAGGGTTTAGGGTTTAGGGTTTAGGGTTTAGGGTTTAGGGTTTAGCGTTTAGGGTTTAGGGTTAGAACTCCGGCTCCTGCTCGCCCAGCTCAGGACCCCTAGACTCTAAACCTACAGAAGCCGATGGTGCCTTGAGCCTTAAACCTTGCGATGCTCCCCCTTATACTAACAATCCTTAATAGGGATTAGAGTGCCCCCTAAACCCTAAACCCTAAACCCAAAACCCAAAACCTGTTTTTATCATCCCTATCAAGGACTGGTAGTATGAGGGGGGAACATCCCAACTTAAACCCAAAAACAACTCCTTCATCGCGACGGGATCGAAGAGGTAGGCCGCGATGCCATAGTCCTTTAGAGTTTCGGGGTTTAGGGTTTAGGGTTTAGGGTTTAGGGTTTAGGGTTTAGGGTTTGGGGTTTAGGGTTTAGGGTTTAGGGCTTAGGGTTTAGGGTTTAGGGCTTGGGGTTTCCGGTGGAGGGCTCTTCGGATCTAGGGAACGCTAAACCCTAAACCCTTAAACCCAAACCCTCAAACTTTGAACCTTGAACCTCCGGAACCTGGAGCCTCCAACTTTAGGGTTTAGGGTTTAGGGTTTAGGGTTTAGGGTTTAGGGTTTAGGGTTTAGGGTTTAGGGTTTAGGGTTTTAGGGTTTAGGGTTTAGGGTTTTAGGGTTTAGGGTTTAGGGTTTAGGGTTTAGGGGCTTCATTATTCCTACAAAATAAGGAAGCCCGAAAAGCTTAAAGTTCATCTATCGGCTAAGTAAGACCATGTTAGAATCAGGGTATCCAGCCCGGATTTGTTTTCTACTTACTGGCCCAAAACCCAAGGAAATAAAAGTTGAAACTTTCAGAATAAACTACCTTATAAGAAGCCAAAAAGTTGAAAAGTTGGGTTTTGAGCCAGTAAGTCTAAGTTAAAGGAACCCCAAAAAAGGCGAAAAATGGGTACCACTGGGCTACGAGCCGGGGTTTGGGGACGGGGGAGCTCCAAGCAGCAGACGACGACGCTGGCCCTGCTTCCAGCTTGCTTGGCGACTGGAGGAGCTTCTTTCTTTAGGGTTTAGGGTTTAGGGTTTAGGGTCTAGGGTTTTAGGGTTTAGGGCTTAGGGTTTAGGTTTAGGGTTTAGGGTGTAGGGTTTAGGGTTTAGGGTTTAGGGTTTAGGATTTAGGGTTTCGGGCTTCGGGCTTAGGGCTTAGGGCTTAGGGCTTAGGGCTTAGGGTTTAGGGTTTAGGGTTTAAGCTTCTGCATCCTGCGGCGGTGCCAAGCCACCTGCCTTTGCTGAGCTTCTTGAGCTGCTCGGGCGTCTGGATCATGAGATCCCCTGGTACCCGCCACTTCTTCGTCGGTGTCGTGGGGCCACCACCATCCAGGTCCTGGGAGGGCTCGTGCTCGTCTATCATCTGAGTGATCAGCTCCCCACTCTCCCTTCGACACTGCTCCGCAGTGAACATCGGCTGTGGTCGACACACTCCTCACTGGTGGACATATCCCTCAACGTTCGGCGCGGAAATCTCCACCCTAAAACCTGAACCCTGAACCCTAAACCCTAAACCCTAAACCCTAGACCCCAGATCTTCACCACAAACCCTAAGCAAAGGCCTCCGAGCACCCGCAGGTCGAGAGTTGAGCCCTACCCTTTGTGAAACCCCCAGCCTTTGTTCGTGGTTTAGGGTTTAGGGTTAAGGGTTTGAGGTTTAGGGTTTAGGGTTTAGGGTTTAGGGTTTAGGGTTTGGGGTTTGGGGTTTAGGGTTTAGGGTCTAGGGTTCTTCCCAGAAAACTGATGCGAATGAATGTAGAGAGGTGGTGTTTCATGCTCAGAGGAGCAGCACGACACCTTAGAAGAAGGCCTCTCAAAAGAGCCCTTGATCAAGCCTGGGTTGCCCTAAATCCCACGCCTTTACCCTAAACCCTAAACCCTAAACCCTAAACCCCAAACCCTAAACCCTAAACCCTAAACCCTAAACCCTAAACCCCAAACCCTTAACCCTAAACCGTAAACCCATTGGCCTGTGCGTGGGTCGGGGCAACCAAGGTAGGGATTTTGACCCAGCTCATGGCCCTGTCAACTCAGCCACCGGCGATGAGGATTGCGTGGTCTTTCTGGATAACGACCTTGAGGTTTTGGGGTTCAGGGTTTAGGGCTTTGGGGTTTTGGGGCTAGGGTTTAGGGTTTAGTGTTTAGGGTGTAGGGTTTAGGGTTTAGGGTTTAGGGTTTAGGCTTCAGGCTTTAGGCTTTAGGCTTTAGGCTTTAGGGTTTAGGCTTTAGGCTTTAGGGTTTAGGGTTTAGGGCTAGGGTTTAGGGTTCAGGGTTTTGGGGATTTGGGGGTTTGGGTTAATGCTCTGCTGCGGGGGGCAGCTCTCTTGCGCCCTAAACCCAAAACCCTAAACCCCAAACCCTAAACCTTAAACCCTAAACCCTAAACCCTATGCATTCAGGGTGCTAGGCTTTCTGGTTCCCAGTGTAGGGAACTGAGGCTTCTAGGTTCCGCATTCGGGTTTAGGGTTCACGGTTTAGGGTCCAAGGTGTAGGGCTAAAGGCTATAGGGCTCGAAAGGAATGGCGTAGGTCTCTGGGCGAAGTAAAGGATAAGGGTTAAGGGCTTTAGGGTTTAGGGGTTGGGGTTTGGGGTTTAGGGTTGAGAGTTCAGGGTTTCGGGTCTAGGGTCTAGGGTTTGGGGTTTAGGGCTAGGGTTTAGGGTGTAGGGTGTAGAGCTTCGGAGCTTCGACCCTCGCTGCCGAGGGGCATTCTCGGCTTTCACGTCTCCTTGGCTCACGGCTGTCGTTTCAGGACCCCAAACCCTAAACCCTAAACCCTAAACCCTAAACACCTAGCTGCTACACTCTGAAATCTGAAAAACGAAAGAGAGTGAAGTGTGCTCACCCCCTTCTCAGGCAATGCTCAACCCCCCCCCCCAGTAGCCTCTGTGTTGCATGAACTCGGGGATGATCAATATCAGAGGTCCCTTTTAGGTATCGCAGATAAGATGCCATGACGGAAGCCAAGAAAAAAGGGCCCCTAAACCCGAAACCCTAAACAACCTAAACACCCCGGACACCCTGAACAACCTAAACAACCTACACACCCAAACCCTAAACCCTAAACCCTAGGCCCTAAACCCTAAACCTTAGCCTGGCTCTTGAGCGCCTTCCAGACTCTACGAGCCATTCGCATGCTGAGGTTCAGGCTTCAGGGCTTAGGGCATCGGGTTTAGGCCCTAGGGTTTAGGGTTTAGGGCTTTAGGGGGTACCTTAAACCCTGAACCCTCAACTACAAAGATGCAGGGACTCGAGTAGTGCTGGGTTCGGGGGTGGGGAGACCACAGCAGCCAGGGGTCCACCAGCAACCGCACCCACGGGGTTGAGCGTTCCAAGGTTTAGGGTTTCGGGTTTAGGCCACACCAGCCCAAAACCCTAAACCCTAAACCCTAAACCCTAAACCCCAAACCCTAAACCCTAAACCCTAAACCCCGACCCTTAAACCCTACCTCCACAGCGCGGAAGGGTCTCGGTGCACGATTTTCAAGGAATGGAGGTGCGCAAGGGCGGATGAGACGCCGAAGAGGACCTCGCTCATGACCTGCCTGGGTTCCAAGGCACAGGGTTCAGGGTTCAGTGTTTAGGGTTTAGGGTTCAGGGTTTAGGGTTTAGGGTTCAGGGTTTAGGGTTTAGGGTTTAGGGTTTAGGGTTTAGGGTTTAGGGTTTAGGGTTTAGGGTTTAGGGTTTAGGGTTTAGGGTTTAGGGTTTAGGGTTTAGGGTTTAGGGTTTAGGGTTTAGGGTTTAGGGTTTAGGGTTTCTAACACCCTGACAAAGCTTGAACACGACATCCATTTCGAGCACCGGTCTTCCACTCTTGTCTTGCGAGAGGCTCTGAGTCCCAGCTCTTTCTGCTCCGAGGTCCAAGGTTTAGGGTTAAGGGTTAGGGTTTAGAGTTTAGGGTTTAGGGTTTAGGGTTTAGGGTTTAGGGTTTAGGGTTTAGGGTTTCTTCTCCTAACGCTGTCCGAGTGCGGCTTAGGGTTTAGGGTTTAGGGTTTAGGGTTGAGGGTTGAGGGTTGAGGGTTTAGGGTTGAGCGTTCAGGGCTTAGGGTTTAGGGGGTGAAGGGTTTCAGGGGGTTCCTTAAGAAGGGACGTCCCAACCCCCTGAGAGGGGAGTAAACCCCAAGGCTTGCTCAAAGGAAACCCGTCCCTAAACCCTAAACCCTAAACCCTAAACCCTAAACCCTAAACCCTAAACCCTAAACCCTAAACCCTAAACCCTAAACCCCAAAACAAGGAACCCCAGCACCTCCACCCTTGCGACACAAACTCCGCACCCGGAGCCTCCTTCCACAAAGCGCCTAAGCCATCCTAAGCCCAGAAACCCTGAACCAACCCCCCAAACCCATCCAAAGCATCCTGCAGAAGTGCAGAACTGCAGAACCCCAAATAACGACCCAGCTGAGAAACCCTGAAACCATCAGGGTAAACCCTAAACCCTAAGCCCTAAACCCTAAACCCTTAACCCTAAACCCTCAAAATTCTTATAACCCTTCTTCATAAACCTTGGATCAACTCGAAGCCCGGGACCCTAATCAGGTTCGGGGTTTCGGGCGTCGGGTTTGAGGTACGAGCCTGCTCATAACGCCAGAGAGGACGTGCTCATGCACCTCTTGGCAAAGGCATGGGCAATCATAAGTGTAGCTTAAGTCTGCCATACGTATAGTTGTAAGTATAGTTAAGCATACTTTTAAGCATGGTTCTAAGTATAGTGTTAAGTATAGTGATAGGTATAGTTATACGGATGGCTGAATGATCCCAATTAGGGTTGTATCCACTTATGGCTACAGTTACCCTGCTTCTTGCCCCAGATAAATCTACCCATGAACCTCCAAGTTGGAGCGAGGGCTTAACAAGTCAGGGGCTTCTGCTTAAGGGATGTTGGGCTCTATTCAGCGATGGGAGACTCTTCAGAGTCTTTACGATGGAAGAAGCCCAAACACTAAACCCTAAAATCCCAAGACACCAAACCCCAAACCTAAACCCCAAACACCTAAACCCCTAGCCCTAAAACCCTAAACCCCTGAACTCCCAAACGCCCTAACACCCCTAGACCCTGAACCTCCCCAACACACCACAAACAAGCTTGGCATGGCGCGCAATAGGGGTAGGATTTGACACCAAATTGGGGACAGTTGGGTTTAGGGCTTGGGGTTTAGGATTTAGAGTTTCGGGCTTAGGGTTTAGGGTTTAGGCCATAGGGTTGTTGAAGTAAGCTTCTTTCTAGACTCTCAAAAAGGAACCTGTGCACCCGAAACTTTTCTGACCCAATGTACCACGTTGCAGCCAGGCTTGTTTAGTGGTTTGGGATTTTTTGGGTTTGGGGGGTTTCGGGAGTTTTCGGAGTTTTGGCTTAAAGCGCTGAATACCCGACCGTCAAGCCTAGACCTCAGTGGGCTTTCGAGTGTCCCAACCCTATAAACGAAGCTAATTAGTCTAGTTTGGCTTTGGGCATTTCGACTAGATGGGCGCCGTATTGCCAGAGCCTTAAAGGGAGAAAAGCTTTACCGCGTGTTATTCTGGCGCTGCACCCCCTTGCATTACATTATGTTCGCACTGCCTTCTGTTCCGCGCTCCGTTCCACTTCGTGCTGCTTTGCATGGCTGATTGTGTTCCTCATAGCATTCTTTATTGCGTTCCGCATGGCAACCCGCATGGCAATCCGCTCTGCGTTGCCGTTCCACATTGCATTCCGTTGCGGCGGGTTGTCTCACTCATCCGACCGCCCTCGAGCAACAGAAGCACAGGGCGCTTTTGGCTGCGGGGTGCATCTTGTTCTTAGCTCCGGGTGCAGGGACGCGTTTTGGCTTTGGCTAGCAGGCTGCCGACGAGGCCCACCCACTCATTCGCCCGCTCGCCCACAAAAAACAACAACAAAGCATCATTCCACAACGCAGAGCACCCACAGAACAGCAAAACACACAACACGGGTTCCCCCACCCCTCCCTACCTCCCCTCAACCTAAAAACAAACAACAGAAGCAAAGCTTTGGTTGTAAACCCGTAAACGTAAACTCCAAATGCGAATGAAACCTCAAGCCCGCAAGCCTTAGGCTGAAAGCGGAGCAAAGCAAACGAGGCGCATCGCCCCCCGTGTAGAGCTCCATCACCATCACCCAACGAATCTGCCAAGAGTGTCGTTTAGGGTTAGGGTTCAGGGCTTACCTAGAGTAACCTTGATTTCTTAAAAAAGGTCCTCCCTTGTCTAAACGTATGTGACGGTTACTCCAGGTAGCATTTGGGTTTGAAGAGTTCGGTCAACAGTGGTTCAAACCCTAAACACCCTAAACCCCGAAGCCCTAAACCCCCAAACCCCCGAAACCCCCTAAACCCCCTAAACCCCCTAAACCCCCTAAACCCCCTAAACCCCCTAAACCCCCTAAACCCCCTGAACCCCCTAAACCCCCGGAACAATCCCAGGGTTTAGGGGTTCCAAGGATCAAGCCTGGAACCTTTGAACCCTAGAAGCGTGAAACCTAAAACTCAAAAACCTAAAACCCCAAACCTAGGGTTTAGGGTTTAGGGTTTAGGGTTTAGGGTTTAGGGTTTAGGGTTTAGGGTTTAGGGTTTAGGGTTTAGGGTTTAGGGTTTAGGGTTTAACCCTAAACCCTACACCCTAAACCCCAAAAAAACTCTGAGAGTTTTCAGGTCTTCAGGTGTCTCCTGCCTCCGGCCGCTGCTCTTCGCCAACTGCGGCAAGGGTTGAGGGGTTCAGGCGGCTTTTGGGGTGTTATTGGGTTTTGGGGGTTTAGGGTTTAGGGTTTGGGGTTTGGGGTTTGGGGTTTGGGGTTTAGGGTTTGGGCTTTAGGGCTTAGGGTTTTGGGCTTTGGATTTAGGGTTTGGGGTTTGGGGTTTAGGGTTGATTGAGGGTTTGCACTCCAGACACAACAACCCAGGTCCGGCATCCCAGGCCCTACAGCGTCAACTTTAATCATAGCGCCATTGTGGATCCCAATTCCGTCGGGTTTAGGGTTTAGGGTTTAGGGTTTAGGGTTTAGGGTTTAGGGTTTAGGGTTTAGGGTTTAGGGTTCAGGGTGTAGGGTTCAGGGCATAACCTCAAGCCCTGAAGGGCAAAGCAACCTCCGTTGCAGCCGCAAAACCTGAACCTCGTTCTGACCTTACTTGGAGTACCCATAACCCGCCTTCCTAAACCCTAAAACCTAAACCCTAAACCCTAAACCCTAAACTTGTAACATCAAGCCTCAGGTGGTTCGAGGCAGCTCTGGCGAAGCATCTGCTCGAAACTACGGGGCCCTTCTTGTGGTTATCGATTGCAGCAGGTTCTGCGCAGCCTTGAGAACCCAAAGGCTTTCGAACAACCCAATGTAGGGTTCAAACCCTAGGTTCCCTTGCCTTTCCGGCTCATGTCAGCACCTCATAATGTGCGTGTCGGGCTCAATGGACTTTAGGGTTTAAGGTTTAGGGTTTCGGGTTTAGGGTTTAGGGCTTGGGGCTTAGGGTTTAGGATTTTGTCCCCCTGCCCTCGCCGCACCTCGAATGGAAGACGCGAACATGCCCAGCATCACTGAGACGTTCGGGTGTCCCGCGGCCCTCAGATGCTGCGACTTCACTGGGCACCGCTGTGCACGCAGAAAACCCCCAAACCATCCTGACCGTAAAAGAAACAGAGAGGCAGGCACCCAGAGGAATTTGACCATCATTCGGTGTGCGGGAGGGGGAGTTTCTGAAATAGGGCGCCCATTTGATGAGGTAGGGTTTTGTATAAAGAACAAGTTCCCAGAAAGGTGTTCTAGGGTGCAGGGTTTACGGCTAAGTTCAATCTGTAGGGTTTACATCCCAAACCACACAGGTTCCACTTCCGTTTACTTGCCCACATGTCCCTTGTCTATCCGCATGTCACCCCGCTTAGCCCAAAGAGCGCGCCTGAATCCTAAATCCTATACCCACGAAGCTCCTAAACTAAACCCAAAGACCTCTAAAACCCTAAACCCCAGGCCCCAAACAACCAAACCCTAAACCCTGAACCCCCAAACCCCCCAACCCCCGTTCCCCTGAACCCTTAGGATCCCAGGGCCCCAACAAACCAAACCCTAAACCCTGAACCCATAAACCCTAAACCCTAAACCCGGAACCCTAAACCCTGAACCCCTAAACCCTAAACCCTAAACCCTAAAACCCCCAACACCCAAAACCCTAAACCCTAAACGGATCCCAGGTGCGCTTGCATGAACTCCGCTTCTTTCCGGACCACATCCGGATTGTTCTTGGTCCAGACCTGGGAACTCGGATAACACCCGCTGAAAAAAAAAACTCCCAAATTTGATCCTCTTAAAGCCAAGTGAGGGAAAAACACAATGTCCCAAGGGCCTACCTGGGGAAAATTTTGGGGCTATTGCTTGCAGGTTCTACTGGTTTAGGGTTTAGGGTTGTTTTTGGACTGAGGGGATTCGGTACCCTATACCTCCCTGTAAACACACTTTTAAGGGAGTATCCAGTGTACCTACATCCCGAATTCCCGAGCCGGCTAGATTCATTCAGGGCTTCAAGGGGGTTTGGAGCTCAGGCTTTGGTTAGAACGGGCATTTAGGTAGCTCATGTTAGCGTTGCACAATATTGGCCAACATGTTGGCTCCTGTACTTGCACACACAGATTAAAGGCCACCATCCTTCACCCTAAACCCTGCCTGCTTTAGGACTTGCAAGCAAAATTTCTCCGAGATGACGGTCCCCCTTTTTCTGGCTTTCTATCATAATGCAGAGACTTAAAAAATAGGTTACCCACACATGATTTAGAGAATCCCTAGCACACGGTGGCAAATAAGAACAGGATCATGATTTGGAGAGCTGACCAGGAGGCCATGTTACCGGGCCTGACAGCGCGGAACCTACAAAAGTGAAGGGGCGGGGGGGGGGGGGGGGGCGGGTGCCAAAACCCTGAACCCTAAACATGAACTCTTAACCCTACCTGGGACGCTATGTACCTACAGGTTAGTAGCAACTACCCCTGAAATTAGTAGGTAGAACCCATAAAACTGTAGGTAAATAGCGTCCCAGGCCCTACACCCTGCAGGCGGTCCCCACCTTTGCAGCCACCGTGGTGAAGTCATGGACATGATGGATGTGCATCATGTCTTTGCCGTCCTCGTCAACAGCTTTCTCATACGAGCTGTAAGAACTAGTAAGGTTGAGGGTGTACTTTGCATGACACCCACTTGGCAAACCTTGGGCTTTCCGAAAGAAATGAGAGGGATCCCTTTCATTTGAGTCCACACTGACTCTTGAAAATCTGCGCAACGTTCGGGGGTTACCCTGACAAGAAACATCACACACAGGCCTACCCGGGCTGGTTCGGCAATGCACGTAAACCCTAAGGCCCCATGCCCGACCTTTCCTGAGGCATACCCACCATGAACCCTGGCACCCGTGAATTCGCCTGATCAGCTTTCTGCAAGAAAAAAATCTGACGGGCCGCATTCAAAGAAGGCCTCGCACGAATGTTCTGCTCCACGAAAGGCCGAACCCTAAACCCTAAGTCCTAAAACCCACCCCCCCCCCCCCCCCCCCGTGCCGCTTTAAGACCGGAAGTGGCCTTTGGCAGCACAACATGGAAGAAAGCTGCGATAACCCCACAGTAACCTTAGGTACCTTGAACATACGAAAGTTATTCCAGCTATCCCAAATCCCCAAACCCTAAACCCTAAACACCCGGCCCGGGTCCTGCAGCACTTTTGGGAGGTTTGACAACGGCGTCACCGCAACGCCCGAAAAAACTGCTCCTGCTCTTGGCCATTCTTGGCTTGGGGTTTGGGGGTTTTGGGACCCTAACACCCTAACACCCTAACACCCTAGCACCCTAACACCCTAACACCCTAGCACCCTAAAACCCTAAAACCCTAACACCCTAACACCCTAACACCCTAGCACCCTAAAACCCTAAACCCTAACACCCTAACACCCTAAAACCCTAAAACCCTAAAACCCTAACACCCTAAACCCTAAACCCTAAACCCTAAACCCTAAACCCTAAATCAACACCCAAGCCTAGGCACCGAACCGACATGATGCCCCCCCAGGCCGAAGTGTGGGAGGGCACCTAACGTCCCGGGGGGTCGCACTCAGGACCGACCGGACTGTCACAAGAGCCGCAGCTTCAAGCAAGGGGTTTAGGGTTTAGGGTTTGGGGTTTGGGGTTTAGGGTTTAGGGTTTAGGGTTTAGGGTTTAGGGTTTAGGGTTGACGGGGGTTGAGCCCAGGGTCCCTTTTGAGGGGTTTTGGGTTTCGGGTTTAGTCCATGTAGGGCTTTGCTGGGTTTGGGGTTTGGGGTTTGGGGTTTGGGGTTTGGGGTTTGGGGTTTGGGGTTTGGGGTTTGGGGTTTGGGGTTTGGGGTTTAGGGTCTTGGGATTTAGGGTTCAGGGTTCAGGGTTTAGGGTTTAGGGTTTAGGGTCTTGGGGGGTTCAGAGTTTCGGGTGTACACGATTGGAGATAGAGCCCTCAGCTGCTGGGATTCCTTGACCGCCTTGACCTTGGCAGTCTTTCCTTGGCCAAAGCTTAGGGTTTAGGATTTAGGGTTTAGGGTTTAGGGTTCAGGGTTCAGGGTTTAGGGTTTGGGGTTTCGGGTTTCGGGCTTCGAGTTTCGGGTTTAGGGTTGAGGGAGGTTGGCGAAGGATTCTGTTGGAGGGGCCTATGGGCAAGGTTCCGGGAGGCCGCGGTTAAGGCATGAAGCCTAAAACCTTAACCTAAACCCTAAACCCTAAACCCTAAACCCTAAACTTAAACCCTAAACCCTAAACCCTAAACCCTAAAACCTAAAACCTAAACCCTTTGTTGGGCGGGCAGGGGTTGGTTGAGAACTCGGGATTCGGTAGGCTCCCGGCAAGCTGGGGCACATGTGTGTTTCCAGAGACTCACATAAACCGCATCTGAGAATTTTGCAGGTCTGGGGGTTTGGGGTTAAGGGATTAGGGTTTAAGGCTTAGGGCTCGGAAAACTAACCTCACCACACACAAAAGAAAAATAGCGGGGAGGGCACGCGTGATTCTAGAGCCGGAGTCCTGGTACCGCCCTTAAACGTAACCCAGACCCCCAAACCCCAAACCCGATAACAGCAGCCCTAAACCCTAAACCCTAAACCCTAAACCCTAAACCCTAAACCCTAAACCCTAAACCCTAAACCCTAAACCCTAAAAACTAAACCTAAACCCTAAACTTAGACCCTAAATCCAGGAGCCCTTGACACCCCCAAGCCCTCCACGGGCCGGGCTGCGAAATTCTGTAGCTGTCCTGGAGCTCCCACCGCAGCGCACCGCGGCGGCCGAGGTCCAAAAGAAAGTGATCCCTCGGAACACACAACCCTAAACCCTAAACCTATAGGATTTTAGGGTTTGGGGTTTAGGGTTTCGGGTTTCGGGTGTCGGGTTTCGGGTTTCGGGTTGCGGGTTTGGAGTGTTTTTTTTTTTTCTTGGGGGGGGGGGGGGGGGGGCTAGAAGACTGTAACTTCTATGGACGCACGGGGTTATGCAGGAATTAGTGCATTAAGGCCCACACAACTTGAAAGTGTTAACGTTTATTCCAAGTATTCCAAGTCAAACCCAAACGCTAAACCAGGGCTTCGGGATCTTAAAGCGCTCTACAGCCCAAAAGCCCTTGAAGAACTGAGGGAAGACGGCGCCGAGGTGCAACACCTGGGGTGTGGCGCCTTTGACGCACAAGAACCATACCTGCAGGCCGCAGGGAGGTGGAGAAGGAGAGCTTTGGATTGAATCCATGGTGCGAGGCTTGCCAGGTTTAATTTAAGGTTAGGGGTTGAGGGATTGCAGGTTAGGTGATTTAGCGTCATGCGAGGGTTTGGGAGTCAGGGTTCCAAGATAGGGTTCGGGTCTTTCGCAAGATGGAGCACGTTGTGCTGCTCATGGCCCTCATTTGTTTGGGCTTTGGCAATCTTGCGAAGGCCAGTCAATACCAGGGCCCTAAACCGAAAACCCTTCACCCTAAACCCTGAACACTAAACCCTAAACCCTAAACCCTAAACCCTAGGCCCTAACGTACGAGGGGACTCCACCCTAAGTGACTGCACTGCGTTTCCACACCAGCTGGAGCCGGGTTGGGCCCTTAGGGTTTAGGGTTTAGGTTTAACGTTTGGGGTTTAGGGTCTAGGGTTTCGGGTTTAGGGTTTAGGTAAAGCTTCCCCCCCCCCACCCCACCCAACTCAAACCGATCGTGAGGAGGGGAACGTGCTGGGTGCAGGGTTTAGGGTTTAGGGTTTAGGGTTTAGGGTTTAGGGTTTAGGGTTTAGGGTGTAGGTTTTAGGGTTTAGGGCTTAGCACCCCTCCACCAAAACCTTCCCCAACCCCAAGAAGAAATAAGGCCCAAACAAGGCTTGTTCAATGGTGAACCTCGTAGTAGCAGTAGTAGGAGCCGTAGTGGGAAGAGCAGGAACTATGCGCTTCGTAACGGACCCCACATGCTCAGCACCGTCCTGCAGGCCATTCGGTCTGAGCAAATACCTGCCGCGGTTCGAGGGGGGTCGGGGGGGGTGTGGGAGAGTGGGGCAAGGCGGGTCTCAAAAGCAACACAACTTGATCAGGGATCTTCCATAGGGGCCTTCATGATTAGAATAGGGTTTTGGAGGGTTCTTATAGCATAATTATGAAGGAACCATAAGGGAAAACTATCAATAATTATTCCGACCCCTATAGAGAGAAAGCAGTCCAAGGCAGATGAGGAGCCATGCTAAACCCTAAACCCTAAACCCTAAACCCTAAACCCGAAACCCAAAACCTTGGGTAAAGCAGCTTTGGGTCTGGAACCCTAAGTCCGAAGCCCCAACCCCTAAACTGGCAACACTTTATCCCAAGTTTGAAGCCCTAAACCCTAAACCCTAAACCCTAAACCCCTAAACCCCTAAACCCCTAAACCCCTAAACCCCTAAACCCCTAAACCCCCTCAACCCCCTCAAACCCCTAAAGCCCCAAACCCCCTAAACCCCTAAACCCTAAACCCTAAACCCTAAACCCCAAACCCTAAACCCCAAACCCCCCAAGGTGCGCCTTGCTTTGGTGAAACGGGGGGCAACCAACACGACGTGGGACGGATCATTCTGTCCAAGGCCGTGCCTTGCCAGGGTTTCGTGGGTTGAGGGTGTAAATTTTGGGTTTAGGGTTTAGGGTTTAGGGTTTAGGGTTTAGGGTTTAGGGTTTAGGGTTTAGGGTTTAGGGTTTAGGGTTTAGGGCTTAACAAAAAAGGGATTGATGGTATGGGGCAGTCCTGCGTTCTTCATGCGAACCCAGCAGATAGGGTTTAGGGATGTTTTCGAATCCAACTTCCCTGCCTTGCCCTCCAAGCACAAAGCCACAATCAACCTGTAGAAACCCTAAACCCCAAACCCCAAAACCTAAACCCTAAACCGCTCAACCCTAAACCCTAAACGAGCCGCGGAAACTAAAGTTGTGGTAGCTAACCAGTACGTGCAGTACCAAAGCTGCCAAGGCCTCGGGTTTAGGTTGAGGGTTTAGGGTTTAGGGCTTAGGGCTGAGGGTTTAGGGTTTAGGGCTTGGGGCTTAAGGTTTAGGGTTTAGGGTTTAGGGTTTAGGGTTTAGGGTTTAGGGTTTAGGGTTTAGGGTTTAGGAACCCCCCATGGAAACCACGTCAGACACCTCGGCTTGATGGGCGCCCAGTGGACGTCGGCAAGAAGCAGGTGCATTAGAACATGTTCTTTCGACGCCTTCCAAACCTTGCAACCGCGGCCGAGGTTTAGGGTTTAGGGTTTAGGGTTTAGGGTTTAGGGTTTAGGGTTTAGGGATTAGGGTTTAGGGTTTGGGTTGCAGGGTTTTGGGTTTTGGGTTTAGGGTTTAGGGTTTAGGGTTTAGGGTTTAGGGTTTGCTGGTAGGTTCATGGGTAGTGAAAAGTAGGGTTGTGAGTACCCCCCCCCCCCCCCCAAAAAAAAAAAGAAATAAGTATAGTTATCTACTTATAACCCCGCTTACAACTATCCACGAACCTCTTAGTACAGGCTTAGGGCCTTGTTTCTCATCTTCAACAACCAAGACTAAGCCGCATGGCCGGCGCTCCTTTGAGGGTTTAGGGTTTAGGGGAGACTGCGCAGTTCCACGGTTTGGGTGTTGGGCTTGGGGTTTAGGGTTTAGGGTTCAATTAGGGTTTAGGGTTTAGGGTTTAGGGATTAGGGTTTCGGGTTTAGGGATTAGGGTTTAGGAACCTCCTGTGGAGGAACTGACCACGAACATCGTCACAAGATCCAGGGAGCTGCGCTTTGGGGTTTGGCGTTTAGGGTCTAGGGTCTAGGGTGTTAGGGTGTTAGGGTGTTAGGGTGTTAGGGTGTTAGGGTGTTAGGGTGTTAGGGTGTTAGGGTGTTAGGGTGTTAGGGTGTTAGGGTGTTAGGGTGTTAGGGCGTTAGGGTGTTAGGGTGTTAGGGTGTTAGGGTGTTAGGGTGTTAGGGTGTTAGGGTGTTAGGGTGTTAGGGTGTTAGGGTGTTAGGGTGTTAGGGTGTTCGGGTGTTAGGGTGTTAGGGTGTTAGGGTGTTAGGGTGTTAGGGTGTTAGGGTGTTAGGGTGTTAGGGTGTTAGGGTGTTAGGGTGTTAGGGTGTTAGGGTGTTAGGGTGTTAGGGTGTTAGGGTGTTAGGGTGTTAGGGTTCAAAAGACTCTCGTGTGCTCCGGCTGACGCCCTGCAAAACAAAGGCCCCCTATAGCAGGGGGCCCTTAATCCTACTAACTTCTGCACCCGATACTTCACGTAGGCCCGATGTAGATATGTATGTATATATATATATAAGTATAAGTAGAAGTGTATATATATATACTATACTACGAGGCCAAGTAGCGTCCTGTTACAACACAGCACCTCCCTCTTCTTCGCCGAAGCACAAAAAAAAACTTCCGGCCCCGTGGCTTGGCTGGGTCAAAATTAGGGTCCCTTTTCGTTGGGTCCTTCTTGTATGGGTGTCGTATGATATAGGCAATCCAGAGAAGGTGCCAAAATTTCGAGAACTACCCATGTCGTTGCTGAACGTGCATTCTTGAGCAGCAACCCGTCCGCGCGCTGCAAGAAAGGCTGAGCACATTGTCCGACTCTCTGGGGAAAAAACCCAAGCACGCTCTCAAACCCTAAACCCTAAACCTTAAACCCTAAACCCTCAACCCTAAACCCTAAACCCTAACCGCCTCCATTCAGTGGTACACCTGCCTAGCAGGGCTTTGTCTCTCGCCCTCAACCCAGAAACCTGCACTGCGGCGAAGCTTTGAAGCCGTGAGCCTTCCGCACCCTACAAAGCATTTAGGGTTTAGGGTTTACGGTTTAGGTTCAGGGTGTAGGGTTTAGGGCTAGGGCTGCAGGAACCCTAAACCCCAAACCCTCTTTGGGTGGCTCTTCTCTCAACAAGCCAGGGGGACGATGGAATCCTTGCACAAGAACAGCTGCTGCGCAGTGCTGTTCCGGCGAAGGCCTGGGCTTGGGTTTGGGGTTTTAGGGTTTTGGGTTTGGGAAACCCTACATCCTCGAAGCACATAAACCCCTAAAACAGAACCCTAAACCCCAAACACAAATAGCCCCAAACCCTCCAAACCCACACAACCCCAAAAACCCAAAACCCTCCAAAAACCAGAAACCCTAAACCCGAAACGCTACACCCTAAACTAACCCTAAACCCTAAACCCTAAGCCCTAAACCCTACACCCTAAACCCTAAACCCCCCGAATCCCGAAGCAGTCGTCTCGACCTCCGGAGCCCTTGCAAAAAGCCGGGCTCGGGTTTAGGGCTTAGGGCTCAGGAGGGCTTAGGGCTTAGGGCTTAGGGTTTAGGGTTCAGGGTTTAGGGTTTAGGGTGTAGGGTTTAGGGTTTAAGGATTAGGTTGAGGGCGTGCGTGATTCAGGGGGCGCACTGCTTATCGCGCACTCGCATAGCTTCGCAGCCCCACCCTCGACAGGCTCTCCGTAGGTTCCTGAAGGTCCCAGAGCGGTCCCAGGGGTCTCCAGGTTTTAGGGGGGTCCAGGGAGGTTTTAGGGTTTAGGGTTTAGGGTTTAGGGTTTAGGGTTTAGGGTTTAGGGTTTAGGGTTTAGGGTTAAGGGTTTAGGGTTTAGGGTTTAGGGTTTAGGGTTTAGGGTTTAGGGTTTAGGGTTAAGGGTTAAGGGTTAAGGGTTTAGGGTCTAGGGTTTAGGGTTTAGGGTTTAGGGTTTAGGGTTTAGGGTTTAGGGTTTAGGGTTTAGGGTTTAGGGTTTAGGGTTTAGGGTTTAGAACCGAATAAAGTTTAAAAAGGAAACCGAATGGTCCTGGACTCTTCCACGCCCACGACCCTAGAATACCCCTCTTTTCCAAAAGCCCTGCAGGCCATGGCTTCCTAAACCCTAAACCCTAAACCCTAAACCCTGAACCCTAAACCTTCAACCCTGAACCCTAAACCTTAAACCCTAAACCCTAAACCCTAAACCCCAAGCCCAAAACCCAAACCGTGGAACTGCGCAGTCTCCCCTCTCGCCGGGCGTGCCTTCTAGATCATTGCTCCAACCGCCAAGGTCCTTCGCAGCAGCTGCAGGCCCAAACCCTACACACCCGATTGGCCCTAAGCCCTAAACCCGACTCCCTAAACCCAACAATGTTCTCTGCAATGACTCTTGGGTGGGAGAGGGGGGGAAGGGGGTGGGTGAGGGGAAGGGGGGGGTTGAGGGGGGGGGTCGACACTGTTCTTCAAAGTTTGGGGTTGAGGAGTCAGGAGAGAGATCAAAGATCTCAATACCAAGAATACAAGGAGAGCCTTATCACTGTGCAACCTGGTCCTGGTGCAAGCAAGGACATACATACCACATACATCTTTGGGGGGTCTCTACTGCGGGTCCCTTATTGTCACCCTGAACCCTAAACCCTACACCCTCAACCCTAAACCCTACACCCTGAAACCTAAACCCTGAACCCGAACATATTAAAGAAGGAAACAGCTTGCTTCGAAACGGATCCCGTTCAAGCAGTATTCTTTTTATACACAGGCAACATGTTCAGGATATAGTATCACGGAAGGAAAGGAGCTTAGCTTTACGGTGCATGCGGGTGTCAGTGAGTCAGGCTTTAGGGTGTCAGGGGTGTAAAGCCCGTTACCTGCAGCGCAAGGAGCGGCGTGGCAACAGTCGGGTGATACCGCAGTGTTTAGGGTTTAGGGTTTAGAGTTTAGGGTTTAGGGTTTAGGGATAAGATGAACAACAGGGCGGCGTACGATCTCCACTTACAAGTAACAGCTGCTTGCGCCCTGTCCTGGCTCAGAGACGGCGGGTGCGCTTCAGAAACGCACTTCACCTAGGCTAGGTTGCTCGGAGGTTAATGGTAGCTATAAGTGGGTTTCTAAGTAAGATCTCTATAATCTTATGTAAGGTACTTGTAACGCTTTTGATCACAACCCATAAATCTTCTCAAGTGCTGTTGAGGAATCATGGGTATGTAATGAATATGGCTCCCCCATTATGGTAGCTCATTTTTTTGCACCCAGAAGAGCGTGAGACTAGCTCTCCACCCAAGCCCTCAGCACCCTCAACGCTTTAGGAACCTAGACCCCAGACTGAACTGCTCCTGAAACCCTAAACCCTAAACCCTAACCCTAAACCCTAAAACCCTAAATTGCACTTACCTCATTCCCTCATTCCCTACCAAGAACCAGCCAGAAGAAAATGAAAGACCCGGCAAGCGGAGTCTGCTGCTTAGGGTTAGGGCCGAAGTTCAGGGCTTGGGATTTTAGGGTTTGTGGTCTAGACCACCGTGGGAGCAAGGCAACGATTTCTTTTGAACTATTCACCTGACTCTTGGTACACGGCGGATCGGTTGACTAGTAGCAGAACCGGCACGACTTTCATTTCCAGTGGAACCCTTACATGTGCTGCTTACCTTCGGATCTTCATCCAGGGTAGTTGAGTAGCTTTCCACTGCATGCAAACATTCGGTTTCGGTGTTGAATACGTGATGCCATCCAGAACTCTGTACCTTTGTCCCCTTCCCCCCCCCCCCCCCCCCCCCCCCCCCCCCCCCCTTGCAACATCTACCTGCCCCCCCTCCCCCGCATGCTGCTCATGTCAGTTGACAGCCCCTCGAACCCCCCCACCCCTCCTCCCCTTCACGCCCCTCACCTTTGTACTCGCGGCTAAAATTACGAATAGGAAACCTCACATCGGGGGCCACTTCTTCGCCAATCCATTCCGGTAGTTCTTCGCTCCGATCCGTGCTTCTTGCCGCTCTCACCAAAAGACAGACCAGCATTTAGTTGCATGTATCTTTCCGATTTGAAACGCCGGGTGGTGGGGGTTTTAGCGGTTTAGGGGGTTTAGCGGGGTTGGGGAGTTTAGGGGACTTAGGGGTTTAGGGGGTTTAGGCGGTTTAGGGGGCTTAGGGGGTTTAGGGGGTTTAGGGGGTTGAAGCCGGTCGCCGGACTGCGTGGAAGCTAGGCTCGCTCGAGGCGGAAGGGCCACGGAGGGAGAAGCCCTGCCTCCAACAACAGGGTTTGGGGCTTAGAGTTTACAGAAATTGTCTCGGGTTTGGGTCCGGAGTTTTGACCGAGTTTTGGGCGGGCTTTGACGGGGTTTGCCTAGAAAAGTCAAAACTCGCTAAAGTTTGCAATCCAAGGCCACGAAACTAGGCAAAATTGAAGTTTTCAGGTCAGCACATGAGGGAACAAATAAACCGTTAAGTACGCCTCTTTTTATCGGCAACTTGAGCCACAGTCGAGGGTGAAGCGATGGTATGCACAGCTCGCAAAAGGAGTGTAATTCCTCCATGAAAAACTACACCCCCCTCACCGTGCTTGGCACAAGCTAAGGTGGACAGAGGATTACGACACACCCTTTCGGGTGGCCCATGTTGTCCCACCCGCTATGACCGAAACAAAGGTGAAGGGAAAGCAAAACTTGAGCTATTGTGCATACAAAATGGGCATTCAGCGGCTCCACCACTGCGATCCGCGCTGACTGCTCCAGCGGGATGAGCCCCAACCCTGACTAGCTGGCTCACGCCACTCACGCCACTCGCGCCATTCACGGTCTGACCACCACTGCTCTTGCCCTTGATGCCAGGGTGCTTCACGAACAGCTGTGTCCCTTGATGAGGCGCTCTGCGTCGATGGACGGGTAGTAGTGGCAGCCTCCGTTCGCTGCTGTGCCGTCTCTCGATTCTTGGCGGCGTGGTAGGCGGTGATTCTTTCCTGCTCCTCGGCAGAGTGGATGCATTCGGCTGCCAGCATTTGCAGCTCGGCAATCATGCCTTCCGGCGTTTCATGCTTGATTTCCACAATGCCGTTGAAGCTGTAGATTGTGCGGGCACCGGACAAGCGGGTGGCGATATCGGCATAGAAGCTGAAGCCGATGAAGGCGCCGCCGTAGGCCATCCCGATGGGGTTCTCGGAGAACTGGTCAATCAGTCCAGCCGATTTTAGGCCATCCATTGGCGCATCGCCATAGTAAACCAACTTGCCCGGCATTCCCTTTCGGGAAGCTCCGCTGAGGTAGTTCGACCCCGCCTGCAGAAGCCGCTGCTCTTCCGTGCGGCCTGGGTCCGGGAGCACGGCCTTCACCAGGAGGTCCATTCGGCACGCATCCTGAACCGTGATTCCGTTCCTCATCATCTGCAGGAAGAAGGTGGCATCACGTTCCAACCGGTCAGCAATGGAGTCGAACTTAAGCTTTCTCGCACGTTGGAACTTGTCTTTGGCATCGCGTATGATCAGCGCATCCAGGGAGACTGAGCCCCGCTGTTTGCTAAACTTTTCTGCGATGCCACGGAGGTGTCCCAGGAGATCCTCATTCCGAGCATTGTACGTCAGCTTGAGGAGTGTGGCGCGGCGGTTTTGCTGGAACGAGGAGTACTGGCGGCTTGCCTTGTTGGACTCCGGAAACTGGTTCTCACCGCATGTCATGCAAAAGCGCTGCCCAAGCAGGACGATGCGTTGGCAGGCCGAGCATGGATAGCTCCCGTATGGGGCTTCGCTGTCGCTCTCTGCCTCTTCCGTGTCGGATACCTCCTGTGCGGGCTGCGGTTGGTCATCCACCGATGCCTCGTCTTGCTCCTCAATGGATTCCAACGCAGCAGCATCGATCCTCGCCTTCTTTGCCTCGATGAAAGCGCCAACAGTGCCCTTGACTCGCTTGGGCTGGTCTTCTGGGACAGCCCTTGACGCCAAGGCTTTGATTGTTGAGCTCGAGGAAGCTTGTTCAACAGTATCCGGCTCACCCTCTCGGGTGGCTGCAGGCTGGGCCTCTCCTGCTCTTGCGTAGATCACCTTGTTCGTGGTGGTGTCCACACATGACAGGATATACTGAGGGCCAACGACTGCACGGGTCAAGATCCCGCGGGTACTGTTCTCGAAGAAGACGAGGCCATCTCGGAGAGCTTCATGCAGGTTCACCGCAATCTGGAACGGCTGCGTCGACCTGAGTCCAGAAGTGTACTTCTCGTCCTTGAGGGTGGTAGGTGAGAAGTATGCATGGGCACGCCCGCCCTTTCTGCCGCCAGCGACCTTGATCCCGGATTTCAAAATCGACTCCACGCTCTTCGCATCCGTGCGGTGGTATATGACCTGTGGAGCGACATCCAAATGCTCATTGGTGAGAAACCTCCGGGCAAGGAACTCGTCTGACTCGATGCGCATCACTTTCTCCGAGTGACCGGTGACTGCTCTGATCCGCACAGGAAAGAGGGAAAGATTCAGACTGTTGCTGATCTCATGTCGGATCCCAAGAATCTCGAACCTCCTCTTTTTGTCCTGCGCGGTCACCTGCAGCAGCTGTCTTACGCCCCATTTTCGACGAGTTGCTTCATTGAAGCGGTCCAAGAGCTTATCGACATCCGTCCACATGGCGATGTCGAAGTCCAGCCCATACCAGTCATTCTGGTGCCCCCTCAAGAGCAAGCTGAGCAGCTTGAGGTCGCCGTGCCTAAAGTTCACCCGCTGTTCATACTTGCGGAGATCGGCACTTGGCAGAGGCTCAAGGTCGTGGAGCTCCCCGTTGTACCAGTAACCGGTCATCGGGAGGTCCTGCTCCTGGCTTTCCTCTGCACCATGGGTTTTGGATGCGTCCTGGTACATCTCACGGGCGTAGACATCCTCGCTTTGCCCCGACGACTTACCCTTTCGGGTAGCTGCGCTTGTTGCCCGGCCGTCTGACGCCAGGGGAGGTCGGTAATCCCCATCATCGGCGAGCACGACCTCGTTCAGGGGAAGGTACTCAGCCTTCTCTGACTCGGCCTGGACGACCTCACCCTTGACCTCATCGATCTCCGATACGTCCGAAACCACAGGATACTCCACCTCTGATCGGGCGATCGTTTTGTCTTGCTGAGCGGGTGCGGCAACTGGTTCATGCGCAGTGTTAGCGTCGGGGACCTCCCACCAGGTGTCTTCCTTGCTGATCTTCACGGGCACAGGCGCCTTGATCTTGTGGACCTTCAGGTCTTTTCTGCCACTTTCAACCACCTCCTTGTAGAGGCGTAGGGCTTCACGACCTGCTGCACTGTCCATCCTGTAGCCGCCTTCCACCTCGATGTAGGGGAAAAGATCTCCTAGTCGATCCAGAACATCTGCATACCGTGACGCTTCCCTTTCCAGGTCGCCAAGGAGCGCCGTGGTGTAGATGTAGTCTTGGATCTGCTTGCGGTTTTCGGGGGTATCCCAAAGATGAAAATCATCGTAATAGGACAGCTTCATTGCCTGGGATGTGGCGTTCTGAACTTGCAATCCGCGACTCGTGAATTCATGAAACATCTTGGAGATGAATTCGTTGTACGCGGGATGCAAGTTGTAGGTCTCGTGGTCAACGTTGCCGACGATGCGGACAAACCCGATATGCGGCTCACCCGCTAGGGTGGCTAGCGCGTCGGCGCAGCGCCTCACCTTCCTCGCAACATCTTCTGCCGAGGTCTGGGAGGTCGAATATGCCGCGCCCGGAGCGAGCCGCGTGGGGATGCATCCTCGTCGTCCAGCAACTTCATTTCCTGACCACCAAACGATCACATCGATCTCGCACTCCGACCCATACTTGGCACGGATTGCCTGGATCTCCTCCTGCACCTGCCAAGTGAGCCACGAAAGCGTCTTTCCCCAGCACATGTGGAGTTTATCGCTCGTGTACCTGAGGGTCAGTGCTGCCATGAAGATCTCCTCTTCGGGAATGGAGAATTTCCATTGCCCCTTGGTGTTCTGTCGTCCAAGGGATGTGACTGAGTCCGTCACCACTAGCAGAAAGCGACTTCGGCGCAACCTTTCGGTTGGCTGGAGCTTGCTGAGACCCTCGTTCGAGATGCGAGCCAGCTTGAGCAGATTCGGCGTTGGAATCTCGGGGTCATTGAGGCTGAGGCTGGCGATGGTCTGTGGGGGGAAGACCTCATAGGCCTTGAGGAGCGCGTCATACTCCTTCCCCGCCTGGAGCTGCAAGTACTCCACGCTCAGTCCGGCGTTGACGAGCATGTTGAGATGTCCTTGCAGTGCCAAAGGTCGGCCCTCCATGCCAGTATCGCAGGAGTAGCCCGCACCATGGGCGACCAATCGCGACATTGTTCCTAATGCCTCGATACTGCTGACCACTTGGAGAGAGCCAGCTAGCACAGAGAGAGTCGGTACAGCAGGCTCAACCGAAGCACTTGTGCACGTGGTGTATGTTTGTGCGTTCCCGATCGATGCGCGCAAAAACGACGCGACCGTATCGGGAGTGGTTTTGGGACAATTTTTACCCCCCTCATCGTGAGGGGATGCACATGAACAAACGCACGCATGTTTCAACTGAGCCCGGGGCGTCCTAAAATCAGTGTCTTGTAGGAGTTGCTTGTCATCGTCACCCAGCTTTGTCCACCCCCCTGATGAGTAGGCAATAAGAGAATGCCTGTTTCCTGTAAAGGGTTGGACAGCATGTCGAAGGTGAGGGTTTAGAAGCACGGGTTTTCGACAAGTTTGAAGGTTACGGCCAAGCCAGGTCTTACCGTCTTTGTCAGTGAAAGCGTCCATTCTTTGGTCGGGATCCTCCACCCAGAGCTCGCCCCCCTGATAGGGACCGAAGCCGAAGGACCAGTTTTGGCTGCCTCTGAGATTAAACTTGTCGCTGTGAACGCCAGCCCTGCCCATAAAATTGATGACAAACGAAGTCCAGGTAAAATGCTTTGGAGCGTGCTTGCGGATGAAACCATTTATGTAGCGGCACAGTTGGGACATTTGGCCAGTACGCTTTGTTAGGCCGAAGCACCCACCATGTGTCCACAGCCCAAACACGAAGTATTTGGGAGCCAACTCGGTGCCGGAACGAACAACACTGCGAAGTCTTGAGCTCGACATACGAAGGTTGTCGTACATCATTTCGGCGACCTGCTCGAAATCTTCGAAATCATAGCGATCAGCTCGGCGAAGCAGTTTTGCAACATGTTCCAGTTGCTCTGTGGTAATGCACACCGACTTCGGAGCAGCGGGAACAGATTTCGACACGGAATTTCTTCCGGCTTGAGGGTCGACCGACTTGTAGGTGTGAGCAATGAGCTTCAACGCATGTATCCATGTTGTTCGCTCCGTAAAAGGCTTTGTGAACACGTCTGCAACTTGCTCGCTGGTGTCAACATTGAGGAGGCGAAAATGTCCTTCTTCGTATTGCTGACGGAGCCATCCGAAGCTAACCTTTTGTGTGCGATCTGTATGTCGAAGCACACCTGCACGCCCTGATAACAGCAGAGTAATGGTCGCTTGGTTGTCTTCCAAATGCCTAATCTGAAAACATTTGGGAAGCTGAACGTGCAAACCATTGATATCTGCAATAGACATGCCATCGGGTCTGGTAGTGCCATACCGAATCTCATCAAGTTCAGGGTCTATGCGTGCCACAACAGAATTGCTCGTAGACTTCATCTCAGCCCTCGGCCCAACCTCGCGGTCGGCTTTGCCGCGCCAAAGGAAGTACCAGAGGCTGAGGCTTGGAAGACCTTGGGCGCGTACACCCTGATTAGCCGACACCACTTCAGACTCGGTAGAGCTCATTGTTATGGACGTTTGTTTCTTACTGAAGGCGTTGATGGGGTAGTATGTGTTCGGGCCCACCAGAAACAGAGCACATCCAGTAGTAGATTTTGAATCATACTCACCTGCGAAGTCAGCGTCGCTAAAAAGCCAGAGCCTGCAATCATGTATCGAATCCCCAATAAACCCACTCATAGTGAGGTCGACAGAAGAATTGATGTACGATACAAGACGATGTAATGCTAGATCACAATCTGGACTCCATTTTGTGACTCGCGAGGCCAAGGATTGGGTTGCTCGTAAAAGATCCCATCGTGCCATTCTTGCAGCAAACAGGATTTTCATGAGGACCTTACTTGCAATAGGTTGGAGCCGCCCTGTCTTCTCCGTTTCGTTGACGATAGGAGTGGCAGTCCGAAGTTCATGGAATGGTGTGCTCACTGACTTCAACGAGCTACGATCCACCTTTGCCAATTCACAGTAGCGATCCACACAAGAATGCAAGAAATCCTTCATGTCATAGGTGATTCTTGTAACCGGTTTAGTCATAGAGCCCGGCTTGTCCTCCTGATCCCTTGAAAGAGTAACGAACTTGTTCTGTTTGACCTCCTTCTTTGCCTCGGCCTTGTTTCGAACCGACTTACCCTTTCGGGCAGCTGCAACAGCCAGACCGAACTCTTCAGGCCCCCGGGCAGCGAGGTCGAAGTACGTCGTACCTGTCCACCACTGTTTGAAGCATTTGTCCCTAGCGATGTTCATATTGTCTTGGTGTTCTTCTGTCACCCCATCTGCAGCCTGAAAGGTGTATCTTTGAGGTCCAATCGTAGGGAACATCTGAACATCTTCTTCAGTGGGCATATACAACCTCTTTCTGGGATAGCTATGGTGCCGAACTGCAAGCATGACTTCCGGGATTACGTCCCACCTGTCCTCAGCAATCTTAGCTGGGGCTGCAGTTTCATTTTCGGGTTCGAAGACATAGTGAAAAGGATGGTGCTCTTTGGAAAGCGTGACGTTCTTTTCCTCGATGTGTTGACATCCGAAGTAACGTCCAATCACCTCAGCGGGATCCATGTCTATTACTGTTGCAATAGATTCCCAGCCTTTCTGGATGTTCTTCGTGGGTCCAGCGAGTTTAAAGTCGTCAACATAAATAACCATTAAGAGCTCCAAATCGGCGTTGTAGAACACGCTCTTCCAGATGTCAGTGAGCACAGGCTCGAATCCCACCTTCTTGAGCTCAGTCTCGCAATGACGTTCCCATATCCCCCCTGAATCTGGGTGCCCATAAAGAGCCAACTTCAGGGGAACGACCGGGTCCTTCATAGACCTCCAGCCTTTTGGCCATCTATTGCGAGGGAGCCTTACCCAAGTTTCAACCCCAGTGAAGAGAGCCTGCGTATACGCCTGTCGTGCATCCGCTTGCTGAATCGAGAAGCCGGGCTGAGATCCAAAGACATCCAATATTTTGCCCGCCTCCATAGAAGCAGGACTGCTCGACATCTCTGCGAAGAGAGCATGATCAGAGTTCTCATCCAAGACCTTGTTGCCCTGAAACACTGACCGACCCTTGTAACGGCGGTTCGGGTCGTTCTCCTTCAACTCAGAACCTTTTAGAGTCCCGATTTCGAAGATCTTCCCGAAGTGCACTTTCTCATTGGTTTTTCGTGCTTCTGCCGCAACGGAGTCGTACTCTCTCACTCGTTTCTCTACCCAACAACCCTTATCAACAAGCTTCTTCCACTCTTTGTCGAGGGCAGCCTGCGCTTCGGGACTGGATTCAATCTCCTTCGCAGACAGGATCTTGGCCACGACCGCGTACATGTCCTGGGCAATCTCCAGGAGTTTAGACTCGTAGAGGGAACACATTTTCTTTCGGTGGTCCTCGGGTTTCCCATACAACACCGGCATTGCTGGAACGTGCTTTATCGCCTGGTTGTAGTCCTCGTCGACCTTGGCTTGCTTCGAAGCTTGATGTTCTGCAAGCGCTTTGTGCTTTTCTTCGACGGTCAGCTTGCTCCATACTTTAGCTTGAACGCCCGGAAGAGAGGAAAGGCCTTTTTGCTTGATCAGTCTCTCCCCATCCCAGCGATAGCCATACGGAATGCCGATTCCGTCTTTTGTTTTGAACGATGGAGTCGCAGGTGCCAATCTCTCTCGGACTGAGAAGGGCACATCATCTAGAGGATCATATCGTGCAGGATAGACAATGTCGTCCCTTGCTGACCCCCCTAATGGCCGATCTCCTTCATCGAGCGGTCCCACTCCTCCTTCGAAGTCATCTTCTTCTTGATGCGGGTTTCTTTCTTCAATGGCGTTGTGATGCTGATCATCGAGTTCGGGCGGCTTCTGGTTTCCCAGAGCTTCAAGATCCTGTGACAATGGGAATTGGAACTTCCCTTCCAGGAGCTCAAGCCTTTTGGTCCTGAAAGTCCTGAAGGCGTCATTCTCGATGGCCTCGTTGATTCCCTGCAAAGGAGCAACTAAGTACTCTTCCTTGAAGACGAAGCCAGGCTGGATATGATACCCGAGGAAAATTCCTTCAATACCCGTCCCCGCAAACTTTGACCTTTTGGGCTGCTTCTGCTTGGGGTCGGCCCAGTACAAAATCTTAGCCCCAAAGGGAACAAGGACCCCTTGGAAGTCGCTCCCGAACCTTTGATTCCATGGCACTAAACCGTTGTCAAGACGTTTACTAACGTTCAAAGAAATAGCATGATGTTGGGATGCAAGTGGCCAGAACTGATCAGGTAAACCAGATTGTACCAAATTGGCACGCGTACCTTCCAAGATCGTTCGTATTTCACGCTCGATCACTGCTTTGTTCTGATCCACATACTCCCTGGATTTGTTGTGCCTAGCTTGGAGTTGCTTAACCGCGTAGTCGAACTCAAGAGCGTTGTCTGAGTAAACAACCTTAACATTATCATCGACCTCGAAAAAGTGCAGTAAATCTTCGTAACACTGCTCACCACTTTTGTTGTCGGCCGGGTAAACATAACGGAACTTCGTAAAGACATCCTTCACGACATGTGCTACAGTTTGTCCTTCGAATCCGTAGTCCTTGGCGTCCTTCGTGATGATGTGGTCGATGGTGATGTGGTCACCGAACCCCTTGCTGTGCACAGTGCTAGATCCTCCCTTTCTTCTGGCATGCGGAGCATACATTTTGGCTCGTTGACATACCGGGCAGAAAGGGTTCTTTGGACGATGACTCAAAAGATGCTGCACGGATTCCGCTTCAGCTCTTAGAGACGCCTCGTCCTTCTTCGACTTTGGAATGTGGACCTCAACGTCGCTATCAGGCACATCTTCACCGCCATCGGGCATGGCAAAGACAGTGATGGTCATGTTGGTACCCTCAGGTACCTTACCGTAGACGGCGTCGAGCTCGTCCATGTTGACCTTGTTCTCCAGCTGCTTCCACTCGCCATCTTTGTATCCCCAGGTGGAACGAATTCGATACTTGGGGTAGCGAGGTGCTGGTGTTCTGAAGGTCTTTGGGTTGTGGGCAACCTTGACGTGGGGATCACCATTCACAGTAACCCATCCAGCCTTCAATAGTTGCTCTTTCTTCATGCCTTCAAGAGGGGAATCCTTGGCTAGGATCTCTGCCAGCCATGGTGGATGGTCTCCCTCGTCCGCCGCAAGCACCGGGACTACACCGTCTGGAGCTCCTGGAAGTGGTCCGGCTGCTGCGGCATGCCCTTTCGGGCAGCTTATGCGTGAAAATCCTGCTGCAAGGAGCAGGTGGGCGCCATTCGTTCACCTTCATCGCGATGCGCTACAGCAGCTGGGTGTCCGGAATCATTCCCGATACTGCTGAAAACTGGAACATTTCCCCGTAGCGTGCAAGTGAGCTTCTGGCCATCGGGCTTCACGAAGTACGGAACTTGCCCTGGAGGCCAGTAAAAACCGTACCCTTGCTGCATGCACTTCTTTCCCACAGAGCAAACCGGTGGGGTATCCGGGAGTTCCACGAATTCCAGGCTGCCATTCATTGACGGAACCTCGACTTCTGTCCTGGACGATGCCTCCACGATGCCATTGGCCGTGTGAAGGTTGACTGGCGTTGCGTCGACTTTCCTACCGACCCCTTCGAAACACTTTCTCAAGTCCGAAGAGCTGATAAGGTCCTCTTCACTTCCCGTATCGGCAATGATGTCCAAGCTCTGAAGTTCCTTGCGCGCTGGAGCGGCAGTTCCTGACATTATGTTTCCTGCTGCACAATGCCGACAAGCGAAATCAGGCTTGCAGCAGCGATGCTTGCATTTTGTCTTTTCACCATGGAGTTCCGAGTACACTGAGGCCTCAAGATTTTGTGCGTTGATGACTGCACACTGAAGATCACCAGGGTCGGACATAGGGCAATCAGCATTGGTTTTGAACCTTGCCACACATTTGCGCTTATGGGGAACAAATTTCCAACCATCTCCGACGCTTTCAACTGGGTATATCTCAGGGTGCCTTTCAAAACACACACTCATGTCTTTAGGCTTCAGCTTGAAACTCGTAACGCCCGTCCAATTGGGCAGAGGTGCTTGCTTGTCGCACGTTTTCCAATTGTACTGTAACGTTCGCTCTTCGCCGGTTTTCAGCTTCATGGTGATGCTCGCAACAGACTTGATTCTCCATGCTGGAACGGGGCAGCTTTGGGGAATAAAATAGTTGTTTCTCAGAACAACATGTTCCCTAGACAGCGTGAGTGACTTCTCATCAAGACGCCATGTGTCTGCATGCCTACCATCCGGCTCACCCTTTCGGGCGGCTAAGGCGTACACGCAGCAGGCAGCTGCTTTAGCTTCTGTCCTCTTCTTCCGGCTCGGCCTTCGCTTAGCCGGGGAGGGTGCACGTGCCTTAGCCTTGGCCGGGACAGAGGGCGATGCGGACTTGTCCTTGTGCAAGAACTTGCATTTATCCCCATTCCTGCAAGTACCCTTGGCATAAAATACGCATGGGATGTTGGAGGTATCTTTGCTGTTGCTCTTCTCTCTCTCGCGAGAACCTGACTTAGGCCGGTTGGGAGATCTCTCCCTTGAGGATGCCTTGGGGTCTTTCGTGTGTTCATACTTGCAACGCTCCCCAAACTTACACTTACCCTTCTGAAACAACATGCAAACCTGCCTACCCTGACGTCCTCTGGATGGCTGTCGTCGCTCCGAAGGAGCGGGCGCCGACGGCTTCGCAGGGGTAGGAGGGGCAGGAGCACCGTACTTCGCGCCATGGGCCTTAGCAATCTTGTCCCTGTTCTTCCTAATTCGTTCTCGTGTGAGGAGATTCTTGATGCTTTCCATGAGGAACTTGTAGGTGTGCTCGGGGGTCCCCTCACGAGCCCGATCGTAAATGTCGAGATCATACTTCAAACGATGGGACTTGCGAAGCTCACGGAGGAATATGTCTCGCAAAGTGGTTTCGTCAGGAGGATGCGATAGTCCAGCAATCACTGAATCCCAGTTATGCACGAAGGTAGCGAGGTCATCATTGATCAGTGCCACTTTCAAGAGGTCTTCGACCGAGTAGAGGGAGCCAACTTCTTCGTTGGTTTTAAAGTAGGCTTCAAACATTAACAGCACCTGCCTACCTCTCACTGCTCTACCACAGGTGGCCTCCGTCTCCTTGTAGTTGAGTATTTGTCTCGCAAGCTCGCCCTTCGCCACCCTAGACAATGCTGCAAGGATTTTGGTGTCTAGCGTGAGGAATTTCCCTACATCGTTGAGGCTATCTAGTGAAGCACCCTTTGCGTACACCTGCTGAATCCACGCAAATGCTTCATCAGGGTGATCAGATGCTGCTCGAACAGCCTCACGCACTGCCGTCTTCCACGATCTGTACGTCTCCGCTGAGGGAAAATCCGGAAGTTTCACTGTCTCCGCTTCCTTAGTCTTAGGTTTCGTCTCATCCTTGGTAGCAAAGTCCTTGAGCGCTTTTGCAATCGCTTCATGCACTTCATTAGGGGCTTGCGAAACAGGAGTGGATGCTCCCAGATTAAACCTCTGGGGCCGTCTCTCAAAGAGACCCTTCATGCTCTCTGGAATCTGCAACGGATTTGGCAAATCAGCATGCGTGACATGTGCATTACCGCATGCGGCACCCCCTTGCGGGGGGCTTGCTTCGGCAGTGTTCAAACCCGGTGGAGGTGCTGAGGCCATGGGAACAGCCTGCTGGTGCTCGGCACCACCTTTCGGCAGGCTAGATGACGCTGTAGCGGTCGCCTTAGCCTCATCAAGTTCAACCATCAAACGCTGGTTCGACTCAGCCAACTCCTGAATCAAGACATCGCATGCACTTTCTTCTTCATGCATGGCATATGTGAACATGTTCTCTTCATACTGCATTTGCTCTCTAAATTCGTTGCCTAAGAATTCCAGCTGGGTTTCCCTGTTTTGATCGTACACAACCCTGAGGTTAGCAAGGGAAAATTCACTCTGTTCGAGATGGGTCCTGAGGCGAGTTTCCGATTCGAGAACCATGTTACCTCGTGCCTCAAGCTCGAGATTGTGCATCCTGAGTGTGTGTGCGTCCTGTGCGGCTTGGTCAAGCTCCGCCGTTCGACCTCTTAGTGCTGCCTTGGTCTCCAGTAGTTGTTGTTGTAGCTCACGAACCACAAAGTCCATGCGGTCACTGATGACTTCAATCCGTGCACGATGTTGGGCATCAGCGTGTTGCTCGAGTTCTCCCATTTCTGCACGGGCCTGTCTTGTAGCCATGTCCAGGATTTCCGCATGTCTGCGTTCGGCTTCGATACGAACTCGCTCTGCATCCTCGTTTTGTTGCACGATGATCAGCTGCTGCTGTACCCGGTACTGGTTGAACTGTTGGTAGTTGGTTGTTGCAGTCTGATCATGTTGCGCATTGGGATCAATGGTCCCATCTTGCAGCTGCAGAGCCATCGTGTGAGACTCTACGGCTGATAACCTGAAGTTTTCAGGTCAGCACATGAGGGAACAAATAAACCGTTAAGTACGCCTCTTTTTATCGGCAACTTGAGCCACAGTCGAGGGTGAAGCGATGGTATGCACAGCTCGCAAAAGGAGTGTAATTCCTCCATGAAAAACTACAAAAATCCCTACGTTTTGGCCCTGGAGTGGGGGCTTGTGAAGGCCCAAAATGTCAAAAATCGCCAAAATTTGCAATTTTTTGGAGGGCTTCCAAAACCGCGAGAAACTATGCAAAATCGCCCCCCAGCAGCTCCGGCCTCCAGGCATGCGTGGCTTATGGGGGCATATGCCGGCCTCAAAACGGACATGTCCGTAACAGCACGAAAACCACGGCATTTACAGCGTTTTCTGCGTTTTCCAGGCTCGCAGCCGCATCCGAAACCCGAGACCCCACCCGCTGATGCTCATGATGCGCGCTCTTGTGAGGGTCCTTTGGGGTGGCCGATGCCCCCCAAAAAACATCCACAACGCGTCTTCGGCAGAAGTTTAAAAATAGAGTCAATGATGCTCTCCGGGTCGTTTTTGGGACCCCGCGGGGCACCCAAAAAATGCATCCAGGAGCCAAATTTCGGTGGGGAATAGCGCGTTTTTCGCGATAAAATGTACCTAAAACATGAAGACCTTCGGAAGCCGAATTTGGAGCCGGATGTCGGCGAGCCAACCGGGTCGGCGGCGTATAGGTGTGCCGTCCCATAGCTAAAGCTAGGGCTTCCGCCCTAGCGGGCACACAGAGGGTCATTGCCCGATTTTGCCATTTGGGAAAGGTTCCAAGGCCGCCAAACTCGCGAAAATGCCGATGTGTTGGCTCTAATTGAGGGTTTGTGAAGGCCCAAAATGGTCAAAAATCGCTAAAATTTGCCATCTGGGTTTCCCAAGGCCGCCAAAGTAGCCAAAATCCTTATGCTGTGCTTGGTGCTGCTATACAATTTCTACTGATACAGGTCTTGAGGGTTCAGGGTTCAGGGTTTAGGATTTAGGATTTAGGGTTTAGGGTTTAGGGTTTAGGGCTTAAAGTTTAGGGTTTAGGGTTTAGGGCTTGGGGACGAGGCAGCCAGGCCGCCAGGTGCTCCAACGCATTCCGTCGTGCCACACCATCCGAAGGCAGCGACAGCTCAGGGCCTGCGCCACGAAGAGGCTTAGGGTTCAGGGTTTAGGGTTCAGGGTTTAGGGTTCAGGGTTTAGGGTTTAGGGTTTAGGGTTTAGGGTTTAGGGTTTAGGGTTTAGGGTTTAGGGTTTAGGGTTTAGGGTTTAGGGTTTAGGGTTTAGGGTTTAGGGTTTAGGGTTTAGGGTTTAGGGTTTAGGGTTTAGGTTTTTAGGATTTCGGGCGCAGAGTGTGGGGCTTAGGGCTTCTGAGCTGCGGGTGAATTAAACCCCCCTTAGAGCTGTTTATGGCCAGATCCTGAAAAGAACCCTAAACCCTAAACCCTAAAACATTAAACCCGAAACCAAAAACAAAGAGTACATATCAAAAAAGCCAAGCACAGGAGCGGGTTAAAGTCCAGTAGCCTAGGTTTAGGGTTTAGGGTTTAGGGTTTAGGGTTTGGGGTTTAGGGTTTAGGGTTTGGGGTTTGGGGTTTGGGGTTTGGGGTTTGGGGTTTGGGGTTTGGGGTTTGGGGTTTGGGGTTTGGGGTTTGGGGTTTGGGGTTTGGGGTTTAGGGTTTAGCTAAATGAGGTGATAACCTGCTCTAAATATAGTTACCTTACTTAGAACCCCACTCACAACCCATGATCCTCCAACTAGATGCACAAAGGCAGTCCCACCCCAAAACAACGGAATAAGGGTACTGCTAGTTTAGGGTTTGGGGTTTAACGCTTAGTGCTTAGGATGTAGCTTTCCCTAAGCCCGGAACCCTACTCTCAGAACCCTAAACCCCTAAGCTTCAGCAAAGATCCCGAATACTGCAAAGGCTGAACCAAAAAACATCCTCAAGAGGGTTTTGGGTTTCGGGTGAAGGATTTAGGGTTCCTGGACTAGGGTTAGAGTTTAGGGTCCTGACCCTAAACCCTAAACCCGAAACCCTAAGCCCTAAACCTTAGGGCGCGCTTTTGAAACGGCCCGACTCAAGGCAAACGCAGCTCGTGTTCGATGAGAAAGGCCTTTCGGCCTGGAAACTAAAGGGCCTCCAGTCAGAGCCTATTTGCACCGAAGGATGCCTTTGAATCGGATTTTTGGCTGGGCGTTTTTTGTGGTTTGGCTCGTTTTGAGTAGTCTTGGGGGTGGTCCTGGGCTGGTCTTCACACTGGAGTTTGGGGTTCTAGGGTTTAGGGTTTAGGCTTTAGGGTTTAGGGTTAAGAACGCTCTAAGGCCCTAAGCCCCGCACCTGCAGTCCAAGCTCTCACACCCCGCTTGGGATTTCGCGCGGTGTTCGGGACACTTATGACCTGAGCGTTTAGGGTTTAGGGTTTAGGGTTTAGGGTTTAGGGTTCAGGGTTTAGGGTTTAGGGTTTAGGGTTTAGGGTTTAGGGTTTAGGGGTTAGGGGTTAGGGGTTAGGGGTTAGGGGTTAGGGGTTAGGGCTTAGGGGTTAGGGGTTAGGGGTTAGGGGTTAGGGGTTAGGGGTTAGGGGTTAGGGGTTTAGGGTTGGGATGTTCCCCCTTGTACTAACAGGCCTTCATAGGGTTATAGTACCCTCTATTAAAATCCCTATGGGTATTGGGATCTTCCCCCTGTACACTAAGAGTCCCAAGTAGGGATTATAGTAGGGGAGGGGGGTGGTACGACAATCGCTCTTAAGGACTGTCAGCACAAGGGGGAACATGCCAAGTTTAGGGTCGAGGCTCTGGTAGCAGGCTTTCCAGGCTTAGGGGTTTTTTCAGTTCATGGTTTTGGGCTGGGGGCTTTGGGGTGCCGGGTGTAGGGTTAGGGTTTAGGTGGTTTAGGGGGCTACCCTGAACGGAAGCAGTCGAAGCCCTAATCAGACATCCCACCTACACATGATCTTTTGGGGATCAAAGGCTTCAAGCAGTGACCTAGTAGGAAAAAGGGTCTTTGTTGCTTTAAGGTTAGGTCTACATGGGTCCTGGTCCTGTATTCCAAAAAACTAAGCCCTACAGGAAGCATACGAGGGTGGGAGGTCGCGGAGGATAAAGGGCCCAGGGTTGTTGATTTCAGCGACGACTCCGGGAAGCCTTGTGCACTGCCAGACCTTGCTTGCCTGTAAAGTTGGACTAGGGTTCAGGGTTTAGGGTTTAGGATTTAGGGTTTAGGGCTTAGGGTTTAGGGTTTAGGGTTTAGGGGTTAGGGGTTAGGGGTTAGGGGTTAGGGGTTAGGCGTCAGGGCTTAGGGATTAGGGTTTAGGGTTTCGGGGGAGGGGGAGGGGTAACCGGGAGCCATTCAGGTCAAGGAGCATGGATGCCGTGCAGCCAGCACTCAACGCTCATACCCTGCGCGTGGTTTGGGGTTTGGGGCTTAGGTTTAGGGTTTAGGGTTTAAGGCTTGGGGCTTGGGGTTTAGGGTTTAGGGTTTAAGGCTTGGGGATTTATATAGGTTTAGGGTTTGGGGTTTGGGGTTTGGGGTTTAGGGTTTAGCGGGTAAGCTTGAGGGCTTTCGAGGCTTGGGGAAGCACATTTGGGGGAATGCACCTCCACGGCACAAAAACCTCACCCCACAAACCCTGCGGGCTTAGGGCAATAAGCCAAGCATACGAAGTGTACGTACGATGGGGGTCGGAAGAAGTACTGATAGTATTCTCTCAGAACCCCTGTATAAACGTCCATAAGATCCCCCGTCTATTGAGGCCCCTGATATTGCAGGAGTGATACCTAAACCCTAAACCCTAAACCCCTATAGGCAGAGAGCAGGCGATGACCGTACTTGGGGGTCTCCTAGCCGCCTCGTAGCTTAACCCAAAACCCTAAACCCTAAACCCAAAACCCAAAACCCTAAACCCTAAACCCTAAACCCTAACCCTAAACCCTAACCCCAAATTTGAAGCCAAAGCTGCCCACTTGGTGGGGGCGACTGTGTGGCAGCTGCAGGAGCCAGGCCGCGAGGGCTTCAGAATACTAACGCACCCCTCTTTACCTCCTAGTTGTCCTAATTTCTGCACGTAGGGGAGGGCAGAGGGTTTAGGGTTTAGGGCTTAGGGTTTAGGGTTTAGGGTTTAGGGTTTAGGGTTTAGGGTTTAGGGTTTAGGGTTTAGGGTTGAGGGTTGAGGGTTGAGGGTTTAGGGTTTAGGGTTAGGGTTTAGGGCTTAGGGTTTAGGGTTTAATAAAGGTTGGGGTTAGGGGTTTGGGATGGGTTTCCGAAATTAGGGTGTGCCTCATTGGGGTCCTTATCAAAGGGGGGCTTGCAGCTTCTCCGGTGCTTTGAGAGCCGAAAATCGCAGGTATCACCTGGCCACCTTCGTACCTTCCGAAGCTCCGAGAATGTCGTGACTACCAGTTTGGTACCCTAAACCCCAAAAAAGTTTGTTCACCCCTAAACCCCAAAACCCTAAGGCCTCCCACCCCCCCCCCCCCCCTACCACCTGAGCCCCAAAACCCTAAAGCTTTGAACCCCCACCCCGGGCTCAGGACCCTAAACCCTCAACCAACCCTAACCCCCTGACCCCGGTTGTATAAGATGCCAAGAACATAAGTCCTCTGACCTTTCGGAAGCCCTTAAGTCTTAAGGCCTGCTGGGAGGGCTGTTAGGGTTTAGGGTTTAGGGTTTTGGGTTTAGGGTTTAGGGGTTAGGGTTTAGGGTTTAGGGTTTAGGGTTTAGGGTTTAGGGTTTAGGGTTTGGGGTTTGGGGTTTGGGGTTTGGGGTTTGGGGTTTGGGGTTTGGAGTTTAGGGCTTGCCAACAGAAACTGTCCTAGACACCAGACGCCAAAGACTCCATGTAACCGCGCCCTGTTGGCCCATACTTCAAAAACCCTTGAAAACATGTAAGGGACCATGCTAAGGGACCATGTAACTACCCTTAGACACCCCTTGAGGCCAACCCTAAACCCTAACCTCTAAACCCCTTAGTCACCCCTTGAAGCCACAACAACCGCAGCCCAAAATCCCCCCCCCCAAACTCAACAGGAAACTTCTATACTACCATGCAATAACCTCATAACTACGATTGTCATGATGATTAGGACTCCTGCCATTTTTATACGAAAAGGTTAAGCTTTCCAGATTTTCGGGCCGACCTGAGGCGGTCGATGCGCCAGCATCGACAACTATGCCGCAGACACCAGACCGCGAAGGGCCACGACGCTCCCAAAGCTCAGCGAAAGCGACGAGACTGAGGCGGAAGTGGGTTGCGAAGGGTGTAGAGTGTAGGGTTTAGACGGAACTCACGCAGGAACTACGCGCGCGCGCGTGCGCGCGCGCTCCACTTTCTCAATCTCCTCAACCGTACCCCACAGTGTGTGTGTGTGTGCACAGCCTTTGGAAAATAGACCTGGTAGCCATATCACCGTGAAGGGAGCAAACCAGGTCAAGAAGCGATGCATATCCGGGTGCTGTCAACCCATGCACCACAAACCCTGGCTTAAACCACCTTTGTCTTCTTCTACTGTGCCTGAAACTCACAACTAAAGCCTCTGACCCACAGTTGTAACTGATCACCCCAGTTGGGAGCTGGCACCCCAATGGTCACCCCAACACACAGCGGACTTTCATTCAGCCCTGTTGGTCATCTCGCGCGCCGGCGGCAGCAGCGCAGCTTCCAGGAACCTAAATGCATCTTGGGTTTGAGTGCTTGGGTTGAGGGTCTCGGGATTTGTGGGCGATGTCGAGACGTGCCCTCATCACCAAACCCAACAAGCAACAACTAACACTCTCTTGAGGGTTGACCGAAACCCTCGATGCAGATGCACTGCTTGTTACCACCTGCTTCGGATTGCAGGGGCGATGTATAGATGATCGAAGTATATCGATCTTTTATATCACCGATTTTTAGGACTCATGGACAATGAAGTCTCATTCTTCGGTGGATGTGAAGGATGGCATTCGCGGCAACCAGAAGCAGAGGAGTAACAGAGAGGATCGGGTGGGAGAAGAAGTTTCGGGTGCTTTCGTCAACATGGTATCGGAGTATGGAGAGCATGACATCGAAACAACAAATCGAGATCTGAAATTCCTCATGTCGAGCGACAAAAACGGCAACTGGGCAAGGACGAAGCCATGAAACAAGCAAGACAACAGGCAAGGGCGATCAAAATCGCAAGGCCCTCACAGCCTTGAAACCTACGGCCATGATCTGTGAGCCGCCACCCCCTAAACCCTCCTAAACAACCAAACCTCAGCAGTCAGTTCGGCTGCTGCGGCGGTTTGGTGGACCATGATGGCTTCCGGATTTTGCGAGCTTCGAATCCAGGAAAGCACGGGAGAGGGGTGTCACAAATCACAGCTTTACTACTATCAGTGTTTCGGGTTTAGGGTTTAGGGTTTAGGGTTTAAAGTCGGGCTCTAGGGCCTCAGGCTTTCTGGGAGCGGGAGGGCCGCTGTTACAAGGTAGCAGACATGGGAGCAAGAAAGCTCAACCTGGTTTAGAGTCTAGGAGGTAGGGTTGACCCTAAACCCTAAACCCTAAACCCTAAACCCTAAACCCTAAACCCTAAACCCTTTCAGTGCAGGGTGGACTCGAAAGCCCGAGCCTTACATGGAAAGGTTTCCGTCTTTGATTTTAAGCCCCATAAAGCCCTGAAGCACTACTGTCAACTCTCCAGCCCCCAGAAGCCCCCCGCAAACCCTGTAAACCCCACAAGCCCGAAACCACCCCCCTGGACCCCCCTAAACCCTGAAGACCCCCAACCCTTAACCCCTAAACCCTCAACCCCAAACCCTAAACCCTAAACCCCAAACCCTAAACCCTAAACCCTAAACCCCAAACCCTAAACCCTAAACCCTGCAGACCCCCAACCCTAAACCTGAGGTTCCCAAAGCCCGAGTTCCGACCAGCGGCCTCCGAGCCACGGCCACCCGTGCATCGCAGGCCGAAAGCTCGGCGAAAATCCTGGGGGGTTTAGGGTTTAGGGTTTAGGGTTTAGGGATTAGGGCTTAGGGCTTGGGGCTTAGGGCTTAGGGCTTAGGGCTTAGGGCTTAGGGCTTAGGGCTTAGGGCTTGGGGGTTGCGACGTCTTGAAAAAGCAGTGGGTGGGAACACTGCCCCCTAAACCCTGAAAACTTCAACCCCCGAACGCCCGATTAATCTATCCAGCACCCATTCTAATGCCCCCAACACACGATTGAAACGAAGAAGTCGCAAAGCACCATAGCCCCTACATGAAGAAGATGGTGAGGAGGACTCGATCACTCCGAAAACGTTGAGGTTTCAGGGCTGGCAGCATTGCTAGTTTCAGGAGTGTTCTATTTGGGGTTAGGTGTTAGGGTAGCTACGGGGTATTGGGCGCCGAAAACCTGAAACCTGAACCCTAAACCCGAAGCCCATACGGTAGCAGCCCACATGGTTCAAAGGGTTTCCAGGGCTGTTGGAGCCACAGGGGGGGGGGGGGGGTCCATAGGGTTTGAGGAGATTTGAGACTTGGGGGCTGCGCAAGAGACTACGGTGAGTTCTTTTCTTACAATTTGAAAGCACTCTACATGGCATTATGTCACCACCATGCTGCTGGTTTGCTCTTTGTTGCTTCATCTACTGCCATGGCGTCCGACACTAGTTCGAGGGTGGCACGATGACTTAGGGTGTAGGGCTTGGGATTTGACCCGAAAAGGGCATCTGCCAAAATAGTGGTGCAGGGTTTATGCGCTCCCAAAATACGATGACCCTCGTCAGGGCAAGCCCCAAAAAAAGGGTGCCCCTGGTTTGGGAATTCACCGAGGAGCTCAGTGGCGAGGCTTCCCCACTTTGGAGGAGACCTTCCGTAGTTGAGGATTTAGGGTCGAAGGCTTCAGGGTCTAGGGTTTTCGGGTTTAGGGTTAGGGGTTTAAGGATTTGAGGTTCGGGTTAAAGGCTTCTATGCATGGATGGCCACTGGTCTTGAAAAACAAGGTCCAGGAATTTAATGTGCACTGCAATCACTGCAATCTCCGCTCCGAAATGATGGCAGCAAATGTTGATTAGGGGATCTGGGACAATAGTTTCGAGTTTAGGGTTTATAGAATTTAGGGGAGGTTTAAGAATAAAGTTGCTCATGTTGCAATGGTGGTGCAGAATCCACCCTTGGTCTCTTACTTTGTTGTTTTTGTGTGACGAACTTCGTTTTGAGGGTCTCAGAGTGAGATTTTAGGTTTTTTACAACCCTGTGCACTAGAAAGATTTTAGGGCTTAGGGTTTAAGATACCTCAAGGAATGTACTAGAACAAAACCCGAAACAAAACGAGCCTAGGTCAACCCTCGTATTCTTTGGTATGAAGACCAAAGCTCACATGATCCGCAAAGGTCCATGCTTGCCAGCGCAGCCGGAATAAATACTAATAATATTCCCTTATTGCCCCGTTGTAATTATACTATAATCACCCCCAAAACCCTAGTCTAATTGTTCAGGCCCTTAACCCTAAACCGTAAACCCTAAACCCTAAACCCAAAGCTTTCTAAGCTCTGACCTCAATCCTCTGCCAAGAGACGTGTTGGCAACGATTCGTCGGTTGCCGAAACTGCGCGGCCGCGGCTTAAGTCCTGTCAATGGCTTAGGGCCAACATGCAGGAGCTTAGGGTTTAGGGTTTAGGGTTTAGGATTTAGGGTTTAGGGTTTCGGGTTTAGGGTTTGGGGTTTGGGGTTTGGGGTTTGAGGTTTGGGGTTTGGGGTTTGGGGTTTGGGGTTTGGGGTTTGGGGTTTAGTCGAGAAGGTCATGAACACAGTGGGGATGCCGACGGGTTTCGGGGGCTTCGGCTTAAGGAGACCAGTTCTGTAGGGTTTAGGGTTTAGGGTTTAGGCTTCAGGGTTTAGGGTTTAGGGTTTGGGTTTAGGGTTTAGGGTTTAGGGTTTAGGGTTTAGGGTTTAGGGTTTAGGGTTTAGGGTTTAGGGTTTAGGGTTTAGGGTTTAGGGTTTAGGGTTTAGGGTTACGGTTTAGGGTTTAGGGTTTAGGGTTTAGGGTTTAGGGTTTAGGGTTTAGGGTTTAGGGTTTAGGGTTTAGGGTTTAGGTGTTAGGGTTTAGGTTTTAGGGTTTAGGGTTTAGGGTTTAGGGTTTAGGGTTTAGGGTTTAGGGTTTAGGGTTTAGGGTTTAGGGTTTAGGGTTTAGGGTTTAGGGTTTAGGGTTTAGGGTTTAGGGTTTAGGGTTTAGGGTTTAGGGTCTGAGTCTAGGGTTTAGGGCAAGCGGAACACGCAGGAGCGCCGAACCGAGGGGCAAAAAGGAAACGATTGGCCCCCCCCCCCCCCAACAAAAAAAAATCCTGACGCCTCCTCGATAAAACATCTTAGCAGGCCCTTACCCCTCTCTTCCCGTACTTCGTGGCCCACAAGAAGACATCCCAAATCAAGGCCCGTGTCATCAACCCACGAAAGACAGCGACAGCGAAGGAGCCTATGCCTAGGCCTCTTCTTCCTAAACACTTACCCCTAAATCCTAAGCCTCAAACCCCAAACCCTAAACCCTAAACCCTAAACCCTAAATCCCTAATCCCTAAACCCTAAACCCTAAACCCTCACACGTCAAACCTGAACCTTGCTCCCTTGGCGGTCCAGCCCGCGGAGCCGCGAGACGCCCAAAAATGCTTCAGGAAGCTCCTGGTCCTCGACGCCTCCCGAGACTTTAGAGTTTTACACGAGGTTCAGGGTTCAGGGTTTAGGTTTAGGGTTTAGGTTCAGGGTTTTAGGGTGTAGGCGGTTTAGGGCTTTTTGAGGGGTTCGATAAATGAGGTTCAGAGGTTCTTGGAACGGGGATAAACTGACAAGCCTAAGAGGTTTTGAGATTTGGGGTCGTGAAAGTTTTTGGTCGCCACAGCACGCCTAGGTTCACGCTCCTTCCCACCCCACTAGCCAATCTCGAATTGTCTCTAGGACGTGTTGACCTTTTGGGGTTTGGGGTTTGCGCTTTTGGGAATTGGGCCTGCCACGAAGTCTTGTCGGATTGAAAAAAAATGTTCATGCTGCTTGCTTGAGAATTCGGGGAGCCTCCTCGTGGTCTCAAGCTTGTGCCTTGGTCTGCTGCGGAGAAGGGGGGTTGGCTCTTAAGTCTTTTGTTCAGCTTGCTCAAGTTTTAAGCAACGATGATTTCATATGATGTCAAGTCTAAGGCTTGCAAAACTTGCAGCAAGCAATCATGCTTCGAAAAAAACCACACGCAAATATCTGAATTGCTTAATGGCTTCGAAGAAATCGTTCCTGCGGAATCAACCCGTTCAATGTTCCGGGCCGCTCTATGGACAAGGCCACAGACAACCTTGTACGAGTTCAACAAGACACACATGGAAGTCCCGTCTAAGTCCCTACAGCGAGCTAGAGAATCCGGCTTGTTGATCTCTTTGTGACTTTGTGCCTTGCAAGCTGCCCTCTGCCTCCTTACGCCCTGAATCCGAGATCCTCGAGAAGACCTAAATCCCAAACCCTGAGATCCTAAGCCCGTAACCGGTAAATCCCAAAGCCTGCGTCCCAAATCCTCAACTAAGCCCTAAACCCTATAACCCCAAAACCCCCTACCAAAAGACTTCGAAAAGAACCCTAAACCCTAAACCCTAAACCCTAAACCCTAAACCTCTCTTTCATATATAATTTAAATGTTAAGGAGTTACTGGGCAAGGTCATCTTTTTACTGGGCAAGGTCATTTTTTTACTGGGCAAGGTCATTTTTTTACTGGGCAAGGTCGTTTTTTTACTGGGCAAGGTCATTTCGTCCAAAAAACGACCTTGCCCAGTAAAAAAATGACCTTGCCCAGTAAAATAATGACCTTGCCCAATAAAAATGTTACTGGGCAAGGTCATCTTTTTACTGGGCAAGGTCATCTTTTTACTGGGCAAGGTCATTTTTTACTGGGCAAGGTCATTTTTTTACTGGGCAAGGTCATTTTTTTACTGGGCAAGGTCATTTTTTTACTGGGCAAGGTCATTTGGGCAAGGTCATTTTTTACTGGGCAAGGTCATTTTTTTATTGGGCAAGGTCATTTTTTTACTGGGCAAGGTCATTTTTTTACTGGGCAAGGTCATTTTTTTACTGGGCAAGGTCATTTTTTTACTGGGCAAGGTCATTTTTTTACTGGGCAAGGTCATTTTTTTACAAGGTGGGCAAGGTCATTTTTTTTACTGGGCAAGGTCATTTTTTTACTGGGCAAGATTATTTTTTTTTACTGGGCAAGGTCATTACTGGGCAAGGTCATTTTTTTACTGGGCAAGGTCATTTTTTTACTGGGCAAGGTCATTTTTTTACGGGCAAGGTCATTTTTTACTGGGCAAGGTTATTTTTTTACTGGGCAAGGTGATTTTTTACTGGGCAAGGTCATTTTTTTACTGGGCAAGGTCATTTTTTTACTGGGCAAGGTCATTTTTTTACTGGGCAAGGTCATTTTTTTACGGGCAAGGTCATCTTTTTACTGGGCAAGGTCATTTTTTAACTGGGCAAGGTCACTTTTTTACTGGGCAAGGTCATTACTGGGCAAGGTCATTTTTTTTACTGGGCTAGGTCATTTTTTTACTGGGCTAGGTCATTTTTTACTGGGCAAGGTCGTTTCGTCCAAAGGTGTTTAGGATTTCCGGGCCTAATGGTTAGGGTTTCAAGGCCTCACGGCCTGGTGTTTAGGGTTTTAGGGCCTCAAGGCCTGCTGTTTAGGGTTTCACGGCCTCACGGCCTAGTATTTAGGTTTCAGGGTTTCAGGGCCTCAAGGCCTAGTGTTTAGGGTTTCAGGGCCTCAAGGCCTGGTGTTTAGGGTTTCAAGGCCTCAAGGCCGGGTGTGGCTTGTGTTAAGTGCTTGGTACTACGGCGTGATTGGTGCATCCGAAGAGAAAATAAGTAACCTTCTATTTTCTTAATGTTATGGGATTCTTTGGGTGGGTGGGTTTTTTCCGTTGCCTAGATACACTGCTGGCCTAGTAAATGCTCGAACTTGAGATGCTGAACCCTAAACCCTAAACCCTAAACCCTAAACCCTAAACCCTAAACCCTAAACCCTAAACCAAAACCCGAAACTCGAAACTCGAGCCTTGCACCAGGAGGCCCAGCTGCATCGTCGACTGGGGCAATCGGCCTCGGAGCCTACAGCTGGACACTTGGAGGAGTTCGGGCTTAGGGGTTTAGGGTTTAGGGTTTGGGGTTTAGGGTTTAGGGTTTGGGGTTTGGGGTTTAGGGTTTAGGGTCTAGGGTTTCGGATTTAGGGTTTAGGGTTTGGGGTTTTTAGGATGTTTCGGGTGTTCTTTGATGCTTCGGGTCGCCCATAATAGGTTTTTCCAGGCTTTGGCCTGCGGGCTGAGGGCTCTAGGGGGATTCAAACCCCACTTCCCCCATCTTGGGGCTCCTGTAGGGCTTTAGGGGTAAACCCTAAACCCTAAACCCTAAACCCTAAAGGGACCTAGGGCTTCGGACACCACCTTTCGGTTGTTTGGATAAGGGCTATTTGTTCGAAGGCTTTAGGGTTCAGGGTTTAAGGTTGCTCTCTTTTGGGCACTAGGTTTTGCGAGCCCACCAAAAGTTACGGACAGGGAAGCATTTGGGGTTTAGGGTTTAGGGTTTTTTGGTTTAATAAGGAGTTGCGACACATCGTCTGACCTAGAGGTACGCCATTTTCGGTGTTAGGGTGTCGGGGATGATCCAAGCAACCTGAAGGAAGCAGGTACCATGTGAGGATAGAAGTACCCTGTACTTTTTGGGGGTTATCTCTGCTTTACCAGGGCTCAGGGTCCGGGGTTCAAGGTTCATCTAGGATGGCCCAGAAGACCATCTGAAAAACGTTCCTGAATATGATCCTCTTAACATACCATGTCCCACGGGCCTACCCCTAAACCCGAAACCACCGAGTCATACGTAGTTATCCCTGGGGCTCGAAGTAGGGTTACCATGGTTACAACGGGCCTAAACCCGAAACCCTAAACCCTCCCTAAACCCGAAACCACTGAGTGATGAGTAATTATACCTGGGGTTCGAAGTAGGGTTACCATGGTCGGGTTTAGGGTTAGGGTTTAGGGTTTAGGGTTTAGGGTTTAGGGTTTAGGGTTTAGGGTTTAGGGTTTAGGGTTTAGGGTTTAGGGTTTAGGGTTTAGGGTCATAGCTACTTACAACGACCCAGGGATTCGGGCTTCCTTCGCTCTCCATGTCCGTGGCTGAGGGCTAGGCTTTAGGGCTTAGGGCTTAGGGCTTAGGGCTTAGGGTTTAGGGTTTAGGGTTTAGGGTTTAGGGTTTAGGGTTTAGGGTTTAGGGTTTAGGGTTTAGGGTTTAGGGTTTAGGGTTTAGGGTTTAGGGAAAGCCAGACTTCATTACCAACGCAGAGCTCAGGGTGAAGAATTGCCTTCGCAACAGCACCCGTGCCACGGGGTTAAAGCCCCGCACGTCCTGGGCCCAACGCGAGGGTTCTTTAGGTTGTGCTTGGGGGGCTTTCGCTGTTAAGGTTTAGGGCTTTCCCTAAACCCTAAACCCTAAACCCTAAACCCTAAACCTTAAACCCTAAACCCTAAACCCTACACCTCAACCCAAGGTTGAGAATTCAGCTCAGTCCGAACTTCCCCACCTTGACGCACACAACGTCACTCCCTGAGGAACCCTCAACCGCATTGCGGGTCCAAGCTTCTTAGGAGTGGATAGCTATGCTGACTTGGGATGTTCCACCTTCTACGAACAGCCCTTCATAGGGACTATAGTAGGGGGTGCTACCATCCCTATTAAGGGCTGTTAGTATAAGGGGGGGAGAATCCCAAAAGCTAACCCTTAAACCCAAAACCCGAAGTTCTAAAACCGCCGAAACCACAGGATATAATCCCAAAACACGAAGTCCTGGGTCGCCCGGAGGGGGTTTCAAGGCTCCCGAAAGCCCGCATGCCCCCGAAACCCTCAACCCGCAAGGTTTGGGGTGTAGGATTTTGGGTTAGGGCTTAGGGTTTCGAGTTTAGGGTTTAGGATCTAGGGTTTGGGACTTAGGGCTTAGGATTTAGGGTTTAGGATGTCGGGCTTAGGGGAACACACCCTCAATCACAGGACCACTAAAAGTGCCTGGGGCTTCAAAGTCAAGGAACATAACAACGGGGGCCAGTCGCCTTTCATGTGGTACCCGAAACCCTAAACCCTAAACCCTAAACCCTAAACCCTAAACCCTAAACCCTAAACCCTAAACCCTAAACCCTAAACCCTAAAGTCGCAAATATCACTGCAAACCTCCAACTGCTTTTGGGGTTGTCACACCAAACCGAGTCGAAAGCATGCTGGAGCACATGTCTGCGAAGCAAAACGCGAGTCCTGAACCCCCGAAACCCCCGAAACCCCCGAAACCCCCGAAACCCCCGAAACGCCCGAAACCCCCGAAACCGTAAACCCGAAACTCTCATCACTGAACCCGCAACCCTCAACCCCAAACCCGAAACCCTAAACCCTAAACCCGAAACCCCTTAACCCCAAAATCCCAAGAGCCATGTGCATGCTGGCAAGATGCCACAGCCAGCTCCACGAATCCACGGGCCAGATCGCCGTAGCGAGCGCTCTCCTGTCAGTTACTCGTTCTGGAGCTTAGGGTTCAGGGTTCAGGGTTGAGGGTTCAGGGTTTAGGGTTCAGGGTTCAGGGTTTAGGGTTTAGGGTTTAGGGTTTAGGGTTTAGGGTTTAGGGTTAGGGTCAGGGGATTAGTTGGGCTTTAGGGTCTAGGGGTTTGGGGTTCCGGGTTTAAGGGTTCAGGGTTAGGTGCAGGGAATTCTTGGTTTTTGTGCCGGAGAAGGTGCGGCTAGGCTCCTCCCCTCAGCTCCCTCAGCCCAAACAAAGCCCTGAAACGCGGCCGCAGATTTAGGGCCGAAGGGCTCCGAGTTTCGGGTTTAGGGCTTAGGGTTTAGGGTTTAGGGTTTAGGGTTTAGGGTTTAGGGCTGCCCTAAATGCCTGAACCGAAATCCCAGCAAAAGCCCAGCCCGGCTCCTTTTCGACGAGAACCTGAGAGAGCTACTCAGAGGTTCATGGTACTTACGAGCCAAGTAGATCTGTACCCCTAAACCCTAAACCCTAAACCCTAAACCCTAAACCCTAAACCCTCAACCCACTTGTAAGCCCCTTAAGTGCCCTAATATGGGTATACGTACAGTTATAATTACAGTTATAACTGTTTCATAAGTACCATGAGCCGTAGAGAGTTGGGGAGATGGGCGCCATGGGCGAGACATGCTCGGAGCATAACCCGCAGCCTTGACCTAAAACTAATGCATCCGAAACCCAACCCTTTGTTGAACCCTAAACTGCTCAGCTCCTTCTGCAACCCCCTGCTATGCCATTTCTGAGCTCTTCACTCCCCGGTAAAAAACCAAACGCCCGATGCCACGTCTCCTACTCGGGGTTCATGATAAGCAAAGTAAGATCAGCGCAACCTTCGCACGGCTCTAGGTCGATGCCACCTGTGCCACCCCGACCAGGTGCAAGAACCCCACCTACGGTTGCAGGAAGTCACCACAGCCGGCGGTATGTCCGCCCAACCACAGCCAAACCCCAACAGCACATGGCTTCCTCTATGTGCTATACTGCCCGTAGAACCACCACAAAAGTAATATGTGTTTTGGAACATTCCTTTGTGCTTTACATATACGTTCAATATATTAACATAAGCTATTTCACTTAATTAATTATTAACATACTATTTGAACTAACATGTTGATTTCATATTTCATTCTGAAAAGCAATAAATAAACTTTCAATGGAGTAGTTTAGAAGAAAAACAATGGAGATGCTCAATGATGAAGATGGTGATGGGAATCTGAATATACATGTTGAAAAGTTAGTAAACAGAATACACATATTTTGTGTGTTCAACAAAACTACTTCTAACTTTTACATTTAATTCTAATATATCAAAACGTTCGCTTAGACCTAAACAACTATATGTTTCGCAAAATTTTTGAAACAACATAATGCACATACATTAAATGTTCCTTTGATATTATACAAGATTGGTCTAAAAAATGGGAATTAGTGAAATAAATACAACATACTTGCGCAACAGATGATACAATGTCTTCGGCCATTTCGAATGCTGATACCCAAACGCGTTTTGTAAATGCATCTGCATTTTGAATGAAATTGGAGACCAGGGTTCCCTTGCTTTACTTTGGCAAACCCCATATGCAGCATGTGTAAGGGACCTCTTCAGCCCAAATCCCTAAACCCTAAACCCGAACAAAGCCCCTGCCCCAAAACCCTAAACCCTGTAGACCCTAAACCCTAAACCCTAAACCCTAAGCCCTACTAAACCCTAGGTACTTAAATCCCGTAAGCCGAGCATGGCCAAGCCAGGCACCGGCTTTCCGTTGAACTTCCGCACCACCGGCCTCACATGCTGGGAGGGGTTTAGGGTTTCGGATTTAGGGTTTAGGGTTTAGGGTTTAGGGTTTAGGGTTTAGGGACCATCCAACCCTCAACCATACAAGCCCAACACCTCTCCCGCCGGGGTAAGGCTGAGGGTATAAGCGCGCTCTTAGGAAGTTTAGGGGAGTTAGCTCTTTGGCTGAAGCCAAAACCCGGAGGCTAATTATACCAGGGTCTAGGGGTGTAGGAATTGGTAGGATTCAGGGCTTAGGGCTTGAGGTTTGAAAAACGTCTGTCTCCCAAACTGTAACCTGGCATAGCCAGTTTGCCTCAACTTTTAGCAGCTGGCAACGGCCCCGCTATACTTACCTTGAAACCCCTCGGCCCGATCATGGGTAGTTCTGTGTCAGGGCCTCTATGTACCTTGACCAGGGTCATGCTTTATCTATGCTGGAAACTAGAAACCCTGCGCGTCAATACCCATGAACCTTCCCAGCCCCTGTGCCGCAGACGGCAGCCCTTAACCCTGGTCGAGGTAACCACCCTCAGCCTGTTCCTACATATCCAAGCCGCCCAGGTAGGATTTAGGGTTCAGGGTTTCGGGTTCAGGTTTGGGGTTTAGGGATTAGGGTCTGGGGTTTCACGCACCGAACCGAAGAACTTGAGAGGCCCCTCGGCCTGAGGGGAAGCGGTATGCCCAAGTCTTCCAAGTTCTCCTGGAAAATCAGGGTCTGAGGTTCGAATTCCCGGATAAGAATCGTCAGTCTGGGACTCAGCACTTCGAGAGCAAAGGTACCGAAAGCAAGCCAGATGCAACCTGTTGCTGAATGAAACCCATATGGGCGGTTCCATAAAAATGCGGTCTCCTATGGGGTACTCCAAATATAAAAGCTCCGTACTGAAATAGGAACCCCAAAATCAACTGGAAGCCCGCTATGTGTTCTCGCCCGCCTCCCCCCCCACCAAACCCGCCAAACCCTGAACCCTGCGCCCTAATTCCTAAACCCTATACCCTGTAAGTCCTGGGTCCTATAAACCCTAAACCCCAAATCGAAGCCGTAACCTACCAACAACCTCACCACACGGGGAGCCCAAACATGTGTACAGATAAACATATATATATATATATCTATCTCTCTCTCTCTTGGAAGGGCCACGAGCTTGCCCAGCTTGCTACCCAAGGCGACAAAGGAAAGCCACCCCAAAACCCTGCATGTTGGATGCGGCACTACTGTATGCGTGATAGAACAGGGGAGCCGGTGGGGTTCAGGGCTTAGGGTTTAGAATTTTGGGTTTAGGGTTTTACCTTGAGGGTTAAGGGTTGAGGGTTTTGGGGCCTAGCTTTGGGTTTGGGGGCTTGTCCATCCCTGAGCCCTGAACCCTCAAACGCTGCTTCAGCGGTTATTAGACCTGAGCACAGCACTATCTGGCAACCTTCTGTAGAAGTAGGGACCCTAAACCCTAAACCCGAAGCCCTGGCCCCAGGGCGGCCAAGCGTCCAGAAGGCCGACCACTTTCCTGGGGCAGGTGTGCCCTTGATCTGTATCTAGCTGGGAGCTGGGGAACTCAGGTAGTTTCAAAGCTCCTCTTGAGCCCTACAACTATGGCTTAGGTTCAAGGCTTCGGGTCAAATTTGAACCACCCGAAGATTCCTTCCTAACGGCACCGTCTCGGGGCTCCTCTTTTTGAACGGAATCCGGTTGGGAAATGTTCTTTGCTTTCAAGGGCACCCGAACCAAAGAATCGCATTCAATAAGGGGGACATGAGACCCCGGCTTGGGGATCATCTGTTAGCCCGACTAGGTACTACCTTAACTCTGGGATGCTTGGGGGGTGCCTTCTTGGAGGGGGGGCTGGCCTAAACGACCTGGGCCCAGCGTCAGGCAGCTGCTGCACGCGAAGCCCTCAGGACGTGGATGGCCATCCTTCAGGGTTTAGGGTTTAGGGTTTAGGGTTTAGGGTTTGGGGTTTGGGGTTTAGGGTTTAGGGTTTGGGGTTTGGGGTTTAGGGTTTAGGGTTTAGGGTTTAGGGTTTAGACCTGCTGGTGCTCCCTCGGGCGTACTATTGGGCTCTAGGCTTCTGGGGATTGGGGTTAGGGTTTCAGGGTTTAGTTGTTCTAGGGGTTTTAGGGTTAGGGTTTTGGGGGCTTGGGGCTTCTAGGGTTGGGGGTTTAGGGGTTTTTGGGTTTTGAGAGGTTTCAAGTTTGGGGTTCAGGGTTTCAACCCTGAACCCCAAGGGAAGTCCTCGTGCAGAAACCTGGCCAGGAGCCGGACGGCGGGGGAGTCCTCCACCGACTCCTCCGATGGTTGGGGTCTTCGTCCCAATCCGAAACAGAGTAAGCCCTAAATCCTATACCCCAAACTCTGAACCCTAATCCCTAAATCCAGTGTGCGGAAATCAGTTCTGCGCTGCAGCTGTAGGATGCAGCCACGCCTGCTATTTTGGGTTTAGAGTTGGGGGCGGGAGGAGCGCCAAAGTGCTTCACACGCCACAGGATGCTGCTGCTCTAGTCCATGGCCTTTGCAGAGCTTAGGTCAGCTAACATAGGGGCCTTAAATAGCCAGAATAGAGTTCTGGAGGGGTTATTATAGTATAATTATAAATAGGGACCATAAGGGAATACTATTTGTGATTCTTCCGACCCTAAACCCTTAACCCTGAACCCTAAACCAGCATCCTCGCCTTAAGCTTGAACATCAGCACGACGCTGCAGCCGTGATCTTCAGGTGGGTGGGGCCCTTTCCGCAGGTGAAGGTGCCGAAATCGTACAACGTTGCAGGGTTCAGGGATTACACGACTTCTGCCTGAAGTCTGGGGAGGTGCTAGAAATACACGACTTAGGGCTCCTATTCAGAGGTATATAAGGGCACGAAAGGCTGTGTACGGGCTATGTAAGCCTGACGTGGGCCCGGACTCATGGTCATTTACTGTAAGCAGGGAGAAGAGTAAGGGACAGGTCGCTGGAAGTCGAGTGCAGGCACATCTAACCCCTCCGAAGATATGCCCCCATGAACCTTCAAGTGGGGGTTCATGGGGGGCGTGGCAAATACAACTTGTCCATGAGCACACAAGCTTCCTCTGGGCTTGAGATTCAGGGTCACGAGTTCAACATAACAGTAGTGTATTTGTGTATATATATATACATATATACATATGTTTCTGTTTTTCTTTTTATTTGTTTATTTGTTTACTTGTACATTTGTTATGTGTAGATGCATATAGGGCCTTTTTAGATGCATGTCTATATCTGCAATTCCTATTTGTTGTTGTTTCTGAAATTACGTGTGTATATTCAAGTATTTGTGCTTCTGTGGTTCTCCTGAGACGTTGGTTGGCCCCCTGTGCAGCCCAAGCCACCAGGCACAACTATAAAGGAACCTAAACCCTAAACCCGAAACCCTACACCCTAAACCCTAAACCCGAAACCCGAAACCCGAAACCCTACGTGCAGCGGCGCCTTTCAGGGGCCCGGCTTCAAACGGAAGCTGGAAGTTCACCACAATCACCTGGCAAAACGCGGCAGCCTAGACTGAGCGGTTTCGGCGTTATAAGGGGGGTCTTCGAGGGGTATATACACGTTTTGTTTGGCAAAAACAACACACCTACAGAAATATATATATATATATATATGTGTATATAAGGTGGGTACAAGGGGGATAGAAGGGGGACATAAGGGGAGGTTTTAGGGCCAGGTTTAGGTAGGGTTGGGAGGGTTTTGATGGATTGGAGGGATTGGAGGGGTTGGAGGGGTTGGAGGGATTGGAGGAAATGGAGGGTTTGAGAATCTGTTGAGGGGTTTTGGGGGCTTTGGGTTTTTTTTTGTTGGGGGGGTTTTGCGGTTCTCGGTGGTTGTGGGGGTGTGGGGGGTTTTGGGCTCGGCTGCTTCGGGCAGGAAAGCTAAACATTCTCAAGCCCGAAAACGCTGAAGCAGACAGGACTGTGGCTATGATTGTGTTATATATGTGTATATATACACACACACTTGTCTTGAGTTTGATAAGAATATAACCTGGTTATGCAACTATCATGATTCTTGTATGGCATTGTTATGATAGGGGTTTCACCTGAATCTGCTTCCTTGCATCATGTGAAGTAGGGTTTACATTTCTTGTATCCCCAAAAGGACACCCAATAAATACACTCACCAAGATTACAAAAGGTACCTTATATACACTCACCAATAACAGTAATATAAAGCCTACTTCAGGTAGCCCTAAACCCAATATATACACTCACCAATATATACACTCACCAATAACAGTAATTTAAACCCTGCATCATGTGGATTTCTACGCTTTCTGGTGCTGTGAGTCTTTCGTTGTTTCCTGATGGCCTCCCTTTTGGGAACTCCAGCCAGGCCAGGGCTAAAGGCCTTTTTGGGCTTAAGGTTTAGGGTTTAGGGTTTAGGGTTTAGGGTTTAGGGTTTAGGGTTTAGGGTTTCAGCACCGGGGCTGGAAGAAACTAAACCGAGCTTGGGCTAACGTCACCCTCAACCCTCAACCCTAAACCCTAAACCCTAAACCCTAACCCCTAAACCGGGTTCAGGGCCTAGTGTTTTAGGTTTAGGGCCCAGGGTTTGGGCCGTGTGAAACTTCTGTCTATCTTCATGGTACGGGATTCTCTGGGTGGGTGGATACTCTTCCGGCGCTGAATAGCTGCTGAGATTGTGAACCCTAAACCCTCAACCCTCAACCCTCATAAACCCTAAACCCTAAACCCTAAACCCACAAGGCCTGTGGGAGCCCGTAAACGCCAGGCTTTCCAGGGGGCAGAGGCAGACCTTCGACATGTCACGGGGTCAGGGTCAGAGTGTGGGCCCTCTCCAGACGGTTTAGGGTTTAGGGTTTAGGGTTTAGGGTTTAGGGCTTAGGGTTTAGGGTTTAGGGTTTAGGGTTTAGGGCTTAGGGCTCAGGGCTTAGGGTTTAGGGTTTAGGGTGCAGGGTTTAGGGTTTAGGGCTTAGGGTTTAGGGCTTAGGGTTTTAGGGCTTAGGGTTTAGGGAACCTCCCCTTTTCTCTAAAGAGGAACAAAGGCTCTCGACAGCTCACGCGTGAAAGTAGGAGAGAGCCCGCCTTCGGTGCAACTGCGCAGCTGGCAAGGTGCCTGCAGCAACAAGGGGTTCAGGGCTTTAGGGCTTAGGATTTTGAGTTTGGTTAGGGTTTAGGGTTTAGCTAGGGTTTAGGGTTTCAGGGTTTAGGGTTTTGGGGTTTAGGGTTTAGGGTTTAGGGTTTAGGGTTTAGGGCTTAGGGCTTAGGGTTCAGGGTTTAGGGTTCAGGGTTTAAGGCTGTAGGGTTTTCAGGGATTTAGGGTTTAAGGTCTAAGGGTTCGGGTTTAGGGTTTAATGTTGGACTCGCTTTAGTATCCAGGGTCCCCCCCCCCCCAAACCATTTTGGGGTTTTCGGGGATCATCTATAAACTGGGACGGGGGCTGGGGTAGGGCGGCTAGGGGTCGAGGGTTGAGGGGAAGCCTGTCTTGACGCTTGAGGGTCTAAGCTTTCCAGGCTTTGTAGCTCCCTGGCCAGGGGGGCGGATTAATTTGGGTAACCGAAACAGTTTACTAAAAGCGAATCAGGGCAGCTCGTGGGCTACTTCCTTGGAAAATTGTTTGGGGGCCTATTTCGTAATGAAATTTGAAAAGGAAATTTAAATAAAGCTGGACAGCAGAAAATTCCGGAGTTTCTTATTCAAAGCTGTTTTAGTTTTTGGCTCCCCGGCCCCCCGCCCTTCATCCCCGGCCCGGCAACATCGCATAATCGAGGACCACCCTCATCAATCAATGGGGGAGTCCCCTATAAGATTTCCGGAAAACGCACAATATTGCCCCCTTTCACTAAACCGGGTCCAACATTAGGTTTTCAGGGTTCAGGGTTTAGGGCTTAAGGCTGTGGGGTTTTTCAGGGTTCGGAGCTTAGGGTTGAGGGCTTGGGGTGTAGGGTTTAGTGGAGAGGCCTGTTGAACTAGAATGGTCTTTGTCTGTAGCTTCTTGAATTATGCCGGAACTGTAAGGGGAAACTATCGGTAATTGTTCAGGCTCCGGTGCTTGGTTTCAGGCTGGATTCTCGTAGTCATTCTATCCAAAGGCCCTCATGTGCAAAGCAACCCTAAACCCTGAACCCTGAACCCTAAACCCTAAACCCTAAACCCTAAACCCTAAACAAACCCAACACAGACAAACCCACAACTCTCCCCTGGCAACAGTCGCTTACCCTAAATCTGTGAAGCCCTTTACCCTGACACCCTTAAGCCTCAACCCATCCTAAACCCGCCCTAAACGCCTAAGCACTAAACCCTAACCCTATAAATTAAACATGGCCCTGAAACCTGAAACCCCAAAACCCCCAAACCCTAAAACCCCTGAACCCAAAAGCCCGAAAATCCCCCCTGACGCCTTTTATCCCTACTAAAGCCCTAAAACCCGGAATCCATAAATCCCAACACACATGGGGCTGTGCAAGAAAAGGGGAACTCTTGTATAGACCCCAAATAACCTAAACCCTAAACCCTAAACCCTACAGCCCTAAACCCTACAGCCCTAAAATGCCTAAACCACCCCTGGCCGCGGCCGCCTCCAACACCTCCACTCCAAGGCAGCTGTACAGCGCTGGCCCTGCCATAAGTCGATAAACCCACGTATGAGCCCCGTAAGGTTTGGGGTTTGGGGTTTGGGGTTTAGGGTTTAGGGTTTAGGGTTTAGGGTTTAGGGTTTAGGGTTTAGGGTTTAGGGTTTAGGGTTTAGGGTTTAGGGTTTAGGGTTAGGGTTTAGGGTTCAGGGTTTAGGGCTTAGGGCTTGGGGCTTAGGGCTTAGGGCTTAGGGCTTCGGGCTTAGGGCTTAGGGCTTAGGGTCTAAGGCTTATAGGCATGATACGGTTTAGAGGGGTTTTTGGGCGTGGGGTTGGAGGGCTTGTAGGGCCAATGTACAAGTTGACAGGCTCTGGGGTTTGGGGTTTGGGGTTTGGGGTTTGGGGTTTGGGGTTTGGGGTTTAGGGTTTAGGGTTTTGGGTTAGCAGGGCTGATGGGGTTCTTTAGGGCTACAACCCCAAGAGCTTGAGGCTGAACAGCTTTTAGCCGTCGATACATGAGGCCTTAATCTACCCAACATGCATGTCCTCTTTTTGGATCGTGTAGCAAGCTTGCCCCCAAGGGTTGTTGAACCTTTGGGGTGGCCAGAAACCTCAAAACTCTAAATCCCAACACAACTAAACACCCAAAGCGCCGAACACAGCAACACCGAAACTGCCTACAGACCCCAAGCCCTACAATATCCAGCCCGACCCGAGAGGCTCAGGGACTTGAAGGTTCCGACTCAACTTACCCTGTAGCTGAGGGTTTAGGGTTTAGGGTTTAGGGTTTAGGGTTTAGGGTTTAGGGTTTGGGGTTTAGGGTTTAGGGTTTAGGGTTTAGGGTTTAGGGTTTAGGGTTTAGGGAAGCCCGACATCCTGCACATGGTAGGGGCGGTTGGGGGTGGGCCGGGCCTACGACTGCCCATGGGAGCCTCCGACGGCGCAGGGTAAGATAGGGGCCTTATTAAGTAGAATAGGGTTTTGGGGGGGGGGGGGGGGGGAACTGTAGTCCTGTTATAGAGGAACCAGAAAGGGAATACTACTAGTAATTATTCCGATTGCTATGAAGAAGGAATGAAGGGCCACCTCCATTCAGGCCTTCGCCGTCAATCGCAGAACACGGCGACCCCCTCAATAATAAAGCCCTAAACCCTCAACCCTAAACCCTCAACCCTAAACCCCAAAAATCCTAAAACCGAAACCCTAAACCCTAAATCCTAAACCCTAAATCCTAAACCAGAAACATATCCCGCACCCTTCAATTCGAAACCCGGAGCCTGGCGTGGCTTTGGCCCGGCGACGGAGGTAGCCGGGGCCACAGCGCAGTCTGAAGAGGGAGGGGTCCTCCGCTGCTCAACCCTGAACACACTGAACTATGTGGAGGGTTTAGGGTTTAGGGTTTGGGGTTTCGGGTTTCGGGTTCAGGGTTTCGGGTTCAGGGTTTAGGGTTTACGGTTTAGGGTTTACAGTTGAGGTTTAGGGTTTAGGGGCTTCCCCAGATTAGATCCCCCCCTGTCGCCGCCCGAAAAGGGAACTCAACCAGAGCCCCAAACCCAATAACAGATAACTAAAAAAAACATTACAAGGGCCTACCCAGCTTCTTGGCCGCAAGTTCCTTCCTCATTGCTTCCCTCCGCCTTTGTCGAACACTTTATTGTGTTCTTTTGGACTTTGAACGGGCTTGGGGTCTTTGGGTCTTATGGTCTCAGGCTCTTAGGGTCTCAGGGTCTCAGGGTCTTCGGGCCTGAGGGGTCTTAGGGTTCTAGGGTCTTAGGGTCTTAAATCTCAGGGTCGTCTTGGGGTCTGAGGGCCTTCATTAGGGTCTTAGGGTCTCCGGGTTTAAACTAAACCCTAAACCCTAAACCCTAAACCCTAAACCCTAAACCCTAAACCCTAAACCCTAAACCCTGAACCCTAAACCCCTTTAGGGGTTGATCCGGAAGCCCCTGGCGGTCCCCGTCACCGAAAGATTCCAGACCGGGCCCGGGAGGCCCGCCGGCCAGCCGTGCCGAAACGACGGCAGCAACCTGTCGAGGGTTTAGGGCTGAACCCTAAACCCTAAACCCTAAACCCTAAACCCTAAACCCTAAACCCTAAACCCTACCTAAACCCTAAACGCAAGTGTTTAGGGTTTCGGGTTTACAGTTTCGGGATCGGGGTACTTCGTACTTGTATAAGTGGAAAGTGGAGTCGTGGGCACCTACTTAGCAACCCTACCGAGTCAATACTTGCGAAATGCCCTGATCCTCCACGTAGCGCTTGAAGGCCCACGGGCAGTTGTGTTCTCATATGCAGGGTTGGGTAGTTCTAACCCGACACCTTAAACCCTAAAACCCTAAGCCCTAAGCCCTCAACCCTAAACCCTCTGTGAAGCTGTGTGCCTTTTGGGTCCAAGGCCGGATTTGTTTGTGGAGAAAGCCCTGAAGCCATGGAACGCACTGGGGTTTCGGTTTAGGGGTTTAGGGTTTAGGGTTTTGGTTTAGGGTTTTGGTTTAGGGTTTGGGGCTTGGGGTTTGGGGTTTAGGGCTTATCGTTTAAACCTTAAACCCTAGACCCTAAACTTTTATCCGGTAGATGAAGGGTCTTGCTTGGGTTCTTAAACAATAACCCTAACCCCTAAATCCTCAACCCTAAACCTTAAATCCTAAATCCTATACAACCGCAGCTGGAAGCCGGGTTCAGTTTGTGGAGTCTGCGGGCTTTGCGGGTTCGGGCTTAGCCCCAAGGACTGCCCACAACAACCGAGCCCCTGCTTGAAAAGGGTTTAGGGTTTAGGGTTTAGGATTTGGGGTTTAGGGTTTAGGGTTTAGGGTTTAGGGTTTAGGGTTTAGGGTTTAGGGTTTAAGGTTTAGAGGTTGCTGGACAGCGACTGACAACTAGGGCAGGAGCTTTGGGCGCACCAGGCGACTTCTTGCGGCCACGGTCCTTGAGACCAGTTGGTCAGATCTCGCTACATCTGGTTTTGCCCCTTGTTTGTTCGTTGTTAGACGGTTGCTGTTTCCAAACAGACCCCACATGTATACATGCATATTTTTTGTGTGTATATTTATGAAAACCCCCCTCCCCCTAGCCCCCCCCCTACCCCACCCCCCCCGACCTCCCACAAGTCTGAAACGGCTCCACACGCACCCCACACCAAAGCCCTTGGTCGCCTCCAGTCCCCCCTGCCACACCTCCACCCCCCCCCCCCCCCCCCCCGACCCCCCCGCCCTCTGCCCCCCTGCCTCCCCACCCCCCACCCCCCACCCCAGCCCCACCGATTGTCTGGCTGGTGGTAGCCATTAAATCGGGCAATGCCCCTGTATCTCACTAGGGCGGAAGCCCTAGCTTTAGCTATGGGACGGCACCCGAAGCCGCCTACACATGCTCGTTCGAGAACAAACACGACCTCAAAGTTATAGGTTTCAGCGGCGCGCGCACGCATTTTCGCGGCAGCAACGTATCTCGCTCTTATGCTAGCTGTTGTGGTTTGCCGAGGGCCCTCCGCACTAGTAGACCCAACTTTGTCATCGTTTACTATACTTGTCTGCAGGAATTGAGCTCCGCCGAGCTGACCCCCGGCCGCTGTGCTTCCGCCTCGCCAACAAGTGCGTTCGTCGCCAAAGGCGGTAGCAACGCGGTTAGGCGCGGAGTAAGACACATGCTACGCCTATTCATCAAGTACTTCCAGGTACCCTTGCTAGCACTCTGTAAGTCTGGATCTCTGAACAGGCAAGCCTTCATCTACTGTGGAAAAGAGCAAGTCCGTCACTGCTCTGCACACGCACACTCTCACCCGGAATCTGTGCACGGGTCGAGAAAGTCGACAGTGTTCATGCTCTCCGACCAGATCTGCCGGACCTAGCACAGCCATCCTTACACCTTCAAACGCCTGAAGATCTGGCGCGAGCATGAGCACTCCACCTGTACAGGCTGATTGAAGCTCGAGCCTCGTGTCGGCACGGGGCCGGGCGGACACCGATGTCGCCGCAGCTTACTGCGGGTCCGTCTCAGCATCTGCGTCCTGGAGACCTTTGACCCGCAGGCCAGACGCAGCTACCTGCGAGCACCTGTCCAAGGTTGCAATGCCGGCAGATGCGAGCTTCCGTTTCGCACGGGCATTGCCACCTGCCGCGACAGAGTGTTGAAGCGTAGTACTTCAGAACATTGGCATTAAGCACCCTTGCACTTGCTAGACACATCAAGACACGCTGAACAAAAGCTTTGCGTCAGGAGAATATGCCTTCCCCATACAAGTCCACAAGACGTCCCACGGTGTTGCACACTTGGGACGCGCAAGCGCTGACCGAGGTGAACTGCTGCTCTTTGGACGCACGGAGCGCTGTGTCTGTCGCAACCTGGGACGCACGAGTAACAGAATTGAAACCACATGGACGCGCAGCATGATCGGCAGGTTTGACAGCGCCCAGCCTGCTGCGCGTGCTCCGCCTCGTTGAACGGCGTCACTTGGCCTATGGCTCCCAAATCTGCCACGACTTCTGTTAGGCAAGCTTTCTCCCGCAGAAGAACGTAGATCAGACTCCTGGACCGAGCCCGCACCTTCTGGATAACGTCCTGTGGCAGGTTCCAGCTTTTGATTTAGGTCGGGGGGTTGCGGGCTTGACATCTTGTTTCACTGGTTTGCCAAAGGCAGCAGCTCCCTACGAGCAACAGCAGCACCACCAGACATCTCAACAACCGCTGTCGCCTCCTGCACGGTGTGCAGCGTGGCTACAATGACACCGCGAGCCGCCTGATGGTCATGTCCAACAAAGAGAGCAGAACAGTGAGGGACGCCATGTGCACGTTTCGCTACAGCAGATTCGATGTCGAGGCAAGACTTCACACGACCGACTACCTGAGAGCACGCTACTTGAGCCCACTTGCACTGTCGGAGCACCACCCTTACACTCGCACCCGGACAGAACCGTCACACACGTCGACACTGATGACAATGGCAAACATGTAGACTAACTACTAGCGCTTGCTCTTCAATCACACCTGCACAGGACCTGCACTGCTCCTGGCATTACAAGTACCCTCAGCGTGCACGTTTCCGCAGCAACAGCATTTCTTGCACTGGCGCCATTGCGCTTAGATGCAGACCCTACGCGATGCACCGGCAAAGTGTCGGCCCAACTTCGCACTTGATTGGAAAGCTGCAACTCGGCCGGGCACCGAGCCGTTGCGCTGCCACCCACCAACAACAAACTCGTCCTCAACTACACAACGAAGACGATGAAAACCGCACAAGATAACACAGGCGCATATCTTCGCCGCTTAGCTCATCTTAGTCAGCAGATGCTCCGTGTGGACTGTAAATTGTCCACAAGTCCTTACGCGCACATAGCTAGCGAAGAAATCAAAAAGACGTCTGTCAGGAAGCACTCGTCATGTCGCGGTGGGGTAACACGTTTTCTATATCTATACATATATATACAATAGAGATATCTATCTATATATGTACAAGTAAACGCAACCCAGATTTTGTAGGTCTGGTTTGGACCGAACAAGTTGTTGCATGCATTACTTTCTCTGCAGTGAAATTTAAGCCTTGCTCGACCCTACTGCCAGCACATTTTCACGGCAGCAACATATCACGCTCTTATGCTGTTGCGGTTTGCCGAGGGCCCTCTGCACTAATAGACCCAACTTTGTCATCTTGTACTTGACTGCAGGAATTGATCTTCACTGAGCTGGTCCTCCGGCCGCTGTGCTTCTTCTCACCAACACGTGCGTTCGTCGCCAAAGGCGGTAGCAACGCAGGGAGGCGAGAAGAGAAGCACACGCCACGCCTGCTCGTCCAGAAAACACTGGTCATAGCGCTGTCTTCTCTGGATCTCTCAACAGGCAGGCCTTCATCTACCGTGGCAAGAGCAAGTCTGTCACTGCTCTATGCATCGACACTCTGGCCCGGAATCTGTGCACGGGTCGACAGAGTCGACAGTGTTCATGCTCTCCAACCAGATCTACTGGGCCTGCCACATCCATCCTTGCACCCTCCGTGAACCTCTAACTCGAACATGAGCACTGCACCTGTACAGTCTGTAACCAAAGCCGATTCGCCCTCGTGCAACGTGTCAGCACGGGGCCAGGCTGGCAGCCATGTTGCCGCAGCTTACTGCGGATCCGTCTTAGCAATTGCGTCCTGGAGACCTTTCACCCGCAAGCCAGACGCAGCTACCTGCGAGCACTTATCCAGGGTTGCCATGCCGGCAGCTGCAACTTCCGTTTCGCGCGAGCATTGCCACCTGCCGTAACAGAGTGACGACGCCTGGTACTTCAGAACATAGCGTTAAGCGCGGTTAGACACATCAACTCTCGTAGAACGAAACAGTTTATCAGGACAGAGCGTTCTCAACCGCGGGCGCCTTCCCCATACAAGTCCACAAGGCGTGCCACTGCGTTGCACATTTGGGGCGCACAAGAGCTAGCCGAGTTGACCTGCTGCTCCTTGGACACGCGAAGCGCTGTGTCTGTGTCAACCTGGGACGCACGATTAGTAGAACTGAAAGCGCATGGAGACACGTGTCAATCAATGAGTTGGACACAGCCCAGCCTGCTGCTCGTGCTCCGACTCAACTAGCAATGTTACTTTGCCTATGGCTCCCAAATCCGCCGCCACTTCTGTCAGGCGGGCTTTATCCCACAAACGAATGTAGACCAGACTCCTGGACCGAGCCCGCACCTTCTTGATGACGTCCTATTGCAGGTTCCAGATTTTTTGTTAGCCGCGGGTTTACAAGCTGGACGTTTTGTTTCTCTGATTTGCAGCTAGATGGATAGGCGGCAGCTCTCTACGCGAAGCAGAAGCTCAACCGCGCGCCTCGTGCGCGGTTTGCAGCGCAGACACAATGACAGAGCGAGCTGCCTGATGGTCGTTGCCAACCGGGAGACGCGAAGAGAGCAGAACGGTCAGAGACGCCATGCGCTCGTGTCGCTCGGCAGAACGGAGTCGAAGCAGGACTTCACGCTTCCAGCTACCGAAGTCTACATTGCTTGAGCCTGTGGCAGAGCACCACAGTTACATTCATACCCAGACAAAACTGTCCCAGGAATTGCAACAGCAACACGTCGACATTGAGGACACTGGCAACTGTCCTGCTTGCATGAGTGCATGTTCTGGTTACTCTCGTCATGTCCTGGTTTGGTTTACAGTGCAATGTTTGCCGCATCTTTCTGCGAGGAGCTTTCACTGGGCGGAAAGGCGTCCTCAAAATGTGCCGGAAGGCCGGACGTATGCACGGCTTTTCTTCCAGCCGCCAATTGGACAGCTTTGCCACAACAGCCCAGTTGTGCCAGATTTGCGCTGCCTTGCACAGAAATCCCCGAAGCTCACCGCCACTCAGCTGCGTCCGCGGCAGCATTGGCGCTCTCTGGTGCAAACTCTGCAGCGCGTCATTCACACTTTCGAGGATCCTCAGACGCTAGTACTAATACTTGTAGTAGTACTGGCAGCAGCAGTAGCACTAGTCCTACTAGTCGTTGCTTTCCTCTCGCCAAGGCGTGCACTTCGGGAAAACTGTGCTGCCCAGTCGCGTCGCCTCTTTCACACCAGGGAGCCTACGCTGCCGGGCTCGCCGACATCCGGCTCCAAATTTGGCTTCCGAAGGTCTTCATGTTTTAGGTACATTTTTTATCGCGAAAAGCGCGCTATTCACCACCGAAATTTGGCTCCTGGACGCCTCACGGGTGGTCCCAAAAAAGACCTGGGGAGCATCATTGACTCTATTTTTAACTTCTGCCGAAGACGCGTTGTTGATGTTTTTTGGAGGGCATCGGCCACCCCACAAGAGCGCGCATCACGAGCATCAGCGGGTTGGGTCTCGGGTTTCGGACGCGGCTGCGAGCTTGGAAAACGCAGAAAACGCTGCAAATACCGTGGTTCTCGTGTTGTTACGGACATTTCCGTTTTGAGGCCGGCATATGCCCCCATACGCCATGCATGCCTGGAGGCCAAAGCCGCCGATGCTCGTGATGCGCGGCGGGGCGGGGGCCAGGGCTGCGCATCATCGAGGCTTGTTTCTCCTTGGGGATCCGGGGGGCGAGCATCGGCAGCATCAGCGGCTCGCGGGGGGAGTTCTGCTTTGGGGCATGCCTCTGCCTGCTACTCCAGGGGGCGTTGCCCGCCCCTGGGCGTCGCCCCTTAGAATATGTATGTGTATGTGTGTTACTCATGTATTGCTTCGTTCATATTCTTGTCTATTGTCATGAATCATTGGGCGAGGCCTTGTGACGTGAATGAGCCCCCCCCCCCACCCACAGGCCTTCACAGTAAAGCTCTCAATGTCAAGGGGGTATTCCCCTGCAGCACTTAGGTCTCCCTGCACACTCCTCCAACACAGCGCAGGCCTTAAAAGTTCGTCCTCAATCCTCTTCTTTGAACATGGAACCCTAAACCCTAAACCCCAAACCCCAAACTCTCCCCGTGAATATCAGCTTGAGGGCTTAGATGGGCAAGGGCAGGGCTAAGATGTGCACATCTAGAGTTGGGCTGCGAGGGCTGAGGCCTTCGGGGCCCCCTAAACCCCGACCCCAAACCCTGGATTATCGGAGCCCTACACCCACCTAGGGCTCTAGGGGTTAAGATGTTTCGGGGTGATGAAAGTGTTGACCCGGCCCCTCTGGCCACCTCTCCTGCCCCAAGAGAAACTGCCAGCAGCCGAAGCAATTCATGGCGCAAGGGCTCGTGGTCTTTGGGGGGCGAGCATGACACTGACGATTCAGGGCTCCGGAACCAGGGATTCTTAGGGTTCAGGGAGGGTTTAGGGTTTAGGGTTCAGGGTTTTGGGTTTTGGGTTGGGAGTTGAGGAGTTGAGGGTTGAAAGCTGAGGGCTCCGAGGGTTTCTGAGGTTTGGGCTTCTGGGGGCTCATTGCGAGGGGAACTTGGAGTCTCTGCGGCTGAGAGGCTTGGGCACTTTCGGAAAATGACCCCCCTAAACCCGAAACCCCAAACCCGAAACCCTGAACCCTAAACCCGAAACTCTTGTTTGGGGAAGCCTCAAGGGCCAGGTTCATGTCGGAGCCTGGAGGCCCACCTAGGGCTTTAGGGCGTTAGGGCGTTAGGGCTTTAGGGCTTTAGGGCTTTAGGGCTTTAGGGCTTTAGGGCTTTAGGGCTTTAGGGCTTTAGGGCTTTAGGGCTTTAGGGCTTTAGGGCTTTAGGGCTGGGGCTTTCGGGTTAGGGTTTAGGGTTTAGGGTTTAGGGTTTAGGGTTTAGGGTTTAGGGTTTAGGGTTTAGGGTTTAGGGTTTAGGGTTTAGGGTTTAGGGTTTAGGGTTTAGGGTTTAGGGTTTAGGGTTTAGGGTTTAGGGTTTAGGGTTAGGTTTAGGGTTTAGGGTTTAGGGTTTAGGGTTTAGGGTTTAGGGTTTAGGGTTTAGGGTTTAGGGTTTAGGGTTTAGGGTTTAGGGTTTAGGGTTTAGGGTTTAGGGTTTAGGGTTTAGGGTTTAGGGTTTAGGGTTTAGGGTTTACCTGAAACCTCGTGTGTGCTCTATTTTAGCCGCCGGCTCGGAAGTCGGAAATTGTTGCCTCTGCACTCAAAAGTTGCCTCTGCGGGTTTCGGAGAATTATCATTAGGAGGCATGCTTTGGAATCAATATGTAGTGTTTGGAATCTATACGTAGTGACAGAGCTATACGGTTTTTTGAGCATAGGGAGTTACATCCGATAGAGGGTTATTTCTGTACCAGTCTTTCGTTGGTCACACAACACTCAGATGCACTCAGCCTGAGTGGACCATCCCTGTCTCGAGTCTAGATAGGGTGACTTGCAGGGTTAGGGCATGGGCTCAGAAGGCACCGAAACAGCCGAGCTCTCGATCGTCTTCATCGTGCTCCCGGAGTAGTTCATGTCCCATGGTGAGGGTTAACAAATAGTAAGGTTGCCAGCGAAACTGCGCATGTTCCGGAGCTTGGGCAGGCTGCCGGCGGGCGAACCCCAAAATTCGCCGCTGGAGCGGCCAAATACGCCTCCCATTTTTCCAAGAAAAACAGACTGACATACATTTACACGAAAGTCTTGTAACTCCTCCCGCTTTACATGATGAAAAACCTGTAATTTACAGGGGTGTTTTTTCCACATTCGGTTTACAGGTTTTTCATGTAAAACAGGTCTGGCTTGCATGCGCGCAGTCCCATGAGGTCTCATGCACCCGCAACTGAACGATGCATGCAGCAGTGTTATGCACGCCGCTTTGCGAAGCCACGGTCTCTTTCGAAATAGATGGCATTCGGAATAAGGTGTTCCCTCCACGAGTCAGGGATGTAAACGTTTCGAGCCACGACAGAAACGAATGGCATCAACCGTGTCTCCCACAGGAAGACTAAGCTCTCGTTGCTCGAAAGAAAATGCTCAGACACTCCCAAAGTACCAGAACAAAAAATAATGCCCCCCATGCGCAAAAGGCTACTTTTATCCTAAAGGCTAAAATTCAGCAGGGGCCCGAGGATCCAGGTAGGGTTCAGGGTTTAGGGTTTAGGGTGTAGGGTCTAGGGTCTAGGGTTTAGGGTTTAGGGTTTAGGGTTTAGGGTTTAGGGTTTAGGGTTTAGGGTTTAGGGCTTAGGGTTTAAGGCTTAGGGCGTAGGGCTTAGGGCTTAGGGCTTGGGGTTAAGAACTCCCGGGATTGATGTTTCGGGGGCGGGGAAAATAGGGGGAGGGGGGGGGGGGGGAAGACTCCAGGCTGTCGAACCACCGTATGCCTAAGACCCAGATCGAGAGGCAAGCCAACCTTTTGGGTTTAAGGGGTTTTAAGGGGCTCAGGATTTAGGGTTTCGTGTTCAGGGTTTAGGGTTTCCGTGTCAGGGTTCAGGGCTACCAGACTTTACAACTAAGTGAGGCCGCACACTCGCGCAATTTTACTCGGCCCCTGGCGCTGACTTGTCAGATTCTCTAGGGACACTACCATCCCTCTGCATTTCGCAATGTCCAGTTGAGCACTCAGGGCTTTCGGTTTTAGGGTTCAGGGTGTAAGGTCCGGGGAGGCGAAACGCACTGGCCTTAGGCCACAGCGACGAAAGCGCAGGAGCTGAACCCCAATAGTAGTCGTGAACCCTTAAACCAAGGAGCCCAGGGGGTTTAGAGTTTAGGGTTTAGGGTTTAGGGTTTAGGGTTTAGGGCTTAGGGTTTAGGGTTTAGGGTTTAGGGTTTAGGGTTTAGGGTTTAGGGGGCTTGCGGGGCCATACCCTTCAATTCCTCCTGAGCCTTCCCTAAAGCCCTGTATAACCCCCGAGGACGCCGATAGAATTGAAACCCTCGAGACCCCCGAAACCCCATAAATTCCCAAAGCCCTACAGCCCCAAACTCAAACCCCGCCCCGAAAACCCTACAACCCTGAAACCCTAAACCCCCAAAGTCCCCGAAACCCTTAACCCCCAAACCCCTGAAACCCCTGAGACCCTAACGGATTTAGGGTTTAGGGTTTAGGATTTAGGGTTGAAGGCTGAAACCCGAGCCCAAGCCCCCAAAGTCCCCCAAAGTGCACCTAGAAGCCCTGCGCGCCATGCTCACAGAGGAACTGCGGGCGTGGGCTGCCTGACTCTGCCCAGACGCTGAACCTTCAGTTCGTGGATCTGTGGGTTTGGGTTTTGGGTTTTGGGTTTTGGGTTGAGGGTTTGGGGTTTGGGGTTTGGGGTTTGGGGTTTGGGGTTTGGGGTTTAGGGTTTAGGGTTTAGGGTTTAGGGTGACGATGTTATTACCACCTTTGCTCCCACAGAACTTTTCTTCAGACCCCTGGAAACCCTTCTGGAGGCCCCTACGGCCGTTGTGCAGCGAGAGGCTTAAAACTCCTCGGGTGGTTACATGGTCCCTTCAGTATGGGCCCTTGAAGGGGGACCCCTTATATACTGCTTATATACTCGATACAACGCAAGGGCCCGTTCTTCAGAACCCGTTGAAGAAGATAAGGGACCATATTCAGGGGCCCATGAAACTACTCGTAGATAAACCCTAAACCCTAAACCCTAGACCCTAGACCCTAGACCCTAAACCCTAAACCCTAAACCCTAAGGATTTAGGGTTCCAAAGGGGGGGGCCTCTGCCGAAGCCAAAACCGAGGAACCCTCCACCACGCTGCGCGAGGCGCGCCTGGCTTCGCTCCGGCAAGCCTGAGGGTGTTCGGGCTTAGGGTTTAGGGTTTAGGGTTTAGGGTTTAGGGTTAGGGTTTAGGGTTTTTGGGTTTTGGGTTTAGGGTTTAGGGTTTAGGGTTTTAGGGTTTAGGGTTTAGGGTTTAGGGTTTAGGGTTTAGGGTTTTTGGGTTTAGCGTTTAGGGTTTAGGGTTTAGGGTCGGGATGTTCCCCCTTTCACTAACAGTCCTTAAAGGAAACTATGATCGGGGGTACTATAATCCCAGAATCCCTATTAATGACTGTTAGTATGAGGGGGAACATCCCAGGTTTAGGGTAGAGTTTAGCGTTTAGGGTTTAGGGAACACCCGGATTCCCAAACAGCCCAAGACCCTGAAGCAAGGACTTGACATTCGTTCATGCAAAGAGCGCATGGAGAGTGGGGTTTTGGGTTCAAGGTCCTTTGAGTCCTCACCGTAAACCACAAAGAAAAACACCCACACACCCGTTCCACCACTGGCTTTCGGGTTTAGGGGTTACATTCGGAGCTAGTTTGGAGGCATTGATACCACGGAAAGAGGACCCTAACCCCTAAAACCCTAAACTCGCTGCATGAAGCGCATCCCTTCACCAAGATCCGCTTAAGCCCAAGAAAGGAAAATATCAAACATGTCCCAGGAAGGGCATGCGCTGGCTCGCGGAAGAAAGTTGAAACAAAGCAGGGAGGGGAGGGGGGGGGGGTTAGGGCCTTGGGTTCCGGGGAAATTGATCGTCAGACAGTGCGGCGAGATGCAGTTGCTGTACTGCACACTGTTGACCTTGGTCGCATGCAACAAGAAACTCAAACAACCTAAAGCGTCGTAGCAGGCATCAGGCTTCCTTCAAAAAAAAGGCAGACCAGCGCCCAGAAGCACGAAGCTCTTGGGCTTTGGGCTGCTATTGGGGCATGAGTGGTGCTTCTGCAGGTGTATCGAGAATCACACACACAGAGCATCACATCAGGATGTCAGGAAGGGTGATTGTGACATAGACCGTTTCAACCCTACTCGAGGTTCACGGGTACCTCAAATAGGGTTGCACCCTCTTCTAATAACACTTACCCTACTCAACGACCCCGATGTGACTAACCATGAACCACACTGGTCCGTGCGCTCCCTGTGTGACGCCCCAAACCCCAGAACCCCAACCCCCAAACCCAAGGCCTCGGAGTTTGTCACCCCTTCCTTGTTTTAACTTTTTTGTTTGCAAACCCCTAACCCTAAACCCTAAACCCTAAACCCTAAACCCTAAACTAAAACCCAATGCCTGGGACTTGGACAAGGCACGTAGTAGCACAGGTACGTCTCTCCAGCGCGGCGGAGGTTCTTCGAAGGCGTGATGGGCACGTCTTCGGGCTCCAGATGCCTCGTTCTGGAGAGGGTTTAGGGTTTAGGGTTTAGGATTTAGGGTTTAGGATTTAGGGTTTAGGGTTTAGGGTTTAGGGTTTAGGGCTTAGGGTTTAGGGTTTAGGGTTTAGGGTCTCAGTTCTTAGCAGGGAAGTAGATACTTTGCTGTAGGGCACCTAACTCCCCAGTTCCCCGCTCAGAAATTGCAAGCTTGGGACAAGAGAGAGTGGGTGATCTAAACTCCGAGCCCTTTTGGGGGGCTTTCTCTACCTAGTTCAAGATACCAGAAACATATAGGGCCCTGAACCCTGTACCCGTAAACCCATTTTTGGGGGGTGCTACCAGCATCTATCGACTGTACCACCCTAGACCTCCTACAGTCCTGCGGCCCCAAGGAGACTCCGAAGCTTTGCAGTTGCATTACTGGGCTCGATGGTTTTGTGTGCTTTTCGGGCATTGAAAGTTAAAGGGTCTAAACCCTAAACCCTAAACCCTAAACCCTAAACCCTAAGCCCTAAGCCCTAAACCCTAAACCCTAAACCCTAAACTCAAATAAGGGTCTCAGAGTCTCAGCGTCTCAGCGTCTCAGCGTCTCAGGGGTGCAGCAGGGCTTACACATCCCAAACACCCACAAGAAACCGCCTCCCAGCCCCCCCACCCAAACTAAGGTTTAGGGTTTCTGGTTGTAGGGTTTAGGGTTTAGGGTTTAGGGTTTAGAGTTTAGGGTTTGGGGTTTAGGGTTTAGAGTTTAGGGTTTGGGGTTTAGGGTTTAGGGTTTAGGGTTTAGGGTTTTTGCGGTTTAGGGTTTAGGGTTTTAGGGTTTAGGGTTTAGGGTTTAGGGTTTAGGGTTTAGGGTTTAAGCCCCAATTGTGTTCGGACTTCGGCTTAAGGGTTTGGGGAGCGTCAATCGGGCAAACCCGAATCCAACGGGTGCCACAAGGGACGCAAAGCCGAATCCGGAGAACTCGTGGCAGCAGAACCGATGTGAGTGCTCTCCAGAATACGAGGAAGGGTTTTCGGGTTTCGGGTTTAGGACTGGGGTTTAGGATTTAGGGTTTAGGGTTTAGGGTTTTAGGGTTTAGGGTTTAGGGTTTAGGGTGTCAGGTCTAGGGTTTAGGGTTTAGGACCTAAGCCCCTGGATCTGAAAGAGGCCGAGGCACGTGATCTTCATGTTTCCGAGGGTCAGCATGACTTCAAGCGCCTGAGTCCAAATATGGTGTGCGCCCCAGAGTCTGAATCCTGGAGTCTGCCGAAGCCCTAAGCCCTGAACCCTAAACTCCCTAAATCCCACACACTAAACCCTAAAACCTCAACTCCCAAATTCACCCAAATTGCACCAAATCGCCCAAATTCCCCAAACACTAAGCCCTAAACCCAGGAGACGTTGCGGCCTGAGGCCTCGAGCTCTTCAGGGGGAAGGATGAGTAGCTGTTAGGATTTAGGGTTCCTTTAGGGTTTATGGCTTGAAGGTTCCTAACCCTAAGCCCCAAACCCTAAACCCCCCTTTGTTGTTGTGGCCAAGGCTTTGAGGGCTTCAGAGTGCAGAGGGGGATGACAAGGCTTGGGGCTGAGGGCTGAAGGCTTGGGGTTTCGGGTCCAACATGGGCCTCTTGAAGGTGGCCTGAAGGTGCAGTGCCGCCCGAACCCCAACCCAACTCCAGGATGATTCCGAGGTGAGGGCCCCTAAGAGCCCAGAGCCCGCAAACAAGTTTCAGGGGGGGCGGGGGGGGCGGGAGGGGCAGATTCATAGGAAGGAGAAGGCTCCAGGCATTGAGCGAGACCTCCCGGTGAAGGCCGGAAGCTTTTAAACACCAAACGCCAACCCTAGATCTTATCCACACCCTGGACATCGGGAGCCACAGAGGGTGTATAAGCCCTGACCCGTTCGAACCTCCTAAACCCACGCCGCTTTGACCGACATCGTCGTGTGCTGACGAAGCACGTGCTCCGGGTTGTCGTGCTTCGGAGGATTTAGCTGCAGCAGCTGGTGAAGCTCATCAAAACGATGCATCACCATATCCAGCGGAAGGGAAAAGTAGTCACGCGCAGTTCCTGACGCGCTGGCTCCACTTCGGAAAAAAACGGAGCACCCGACTTTCCACCATGCCGTGAACTCAATGCTCTTGTGTCTCGAAGGATCGGGCGTCATCGCTGCGGAAGTGCTGCGAGTGACTGTGGTCTCCATGCGAATGATGGTGATGATGATGATGATGATGATGATGATGATGATGATGATGGTGGTGATGGTGATGGTGGTGACGGTGACGGTGATGGTGATGGTGATGGTGATGGTGGCGATGGTGATGGCAATAGTAGTGATGGTGATGATGGTGATTCGTGATGGTCATGATTTTGACAATGACGATGGCGATGACGACGATTGAAGAACATGATGATGTGGCTTTCAACGACGCTGGTGACGACAATTGCCATGGCAACGTGGACGTTGCACACATGAAGATTGGGACTGGTGCTGCTGCAACCGGAAGGCGACTACTTCGACTAAAAGTTTGCCAGCCGATCGACAACACCTCACCCCTGAACAGTCAGCAGTAGTTGGGTTTAGGGGTGCGCAGTGGTCCTTGTCCCACAAGCAGTGCAAGCTTGTCATTCACACCTCCATAGCTGGCACACGACGGAACGTACAACCTCATGGTGGCCAAGGGACAGGGCTTGCAGGGCTCAGAGGGCGCATAGGGCTCATAAGCACTAAACTTAATAGTATGAATGCTTGGCAATGTCTGGGTTTCTATGAATAGTTATTTTGCAAAAAATGAGTAGAATAGTGTGAACTTCAGAAAATCCAATCTGTGTTTCCAATTTTTCTGTGACCTGACAGGCTCCTGGGGATGGAGGGACCTCGAAGTCTGCGAAAAATCTGTGGAAGATCGGGTTTAGGGTTTAGGGTTACCCTAAACCCTAAACCCTACGCGCTAAACCCTAAACCCTAAACCCTAAACCCTAAACCCTAACTTCGGGTGATGGGCTCAGGCATTAGGACTCGTCAGCCTTGGGAGCACAGAGAACATTTGAGATAGGGGCCGAGTTCACAAACCCATCGCACAGGGGGTTGAGGGTTTAGGGTTTAGGGTTTAGGGTTTAGGGTTTAGGGTTTAGGGTTTAGGGTTTAGGGTTTAGGGTTTAGGGTTTAGGGTTTAGGGTTTAGGGTTTAGGGCTCTGGGCTTAGGGTTTGGGGTTTGGGGTTTGATTAGGGTATCTTGGGGAGTAGGGTTTAGGACTTAGGGTTTAGAGTGTAGGTGACCCGAAACCCTAAACCCTAACCTAAACCCCGAGCCCTAACCCCTAACCCCTAAACCCTAAACCCTAAACCCCAAACCCTAAACCTTAAACCCACACCAAGAGGCCCTTCCTCCACCAGTCGGTCCACGTGCGGCTCGAAGCGCTCCAACACGGCACTGTCGTCACCTGGCTTAGGGCTGGGGCTTGGGGTTTAAGGTTTAGGGCTTAGGGTTTAGGGCTTGTGGTTTGGGGTTTGGACTTTTGGGTTTGGGGTTCGCAGTTTTGGGGCTTTAGATCCTAGACCCGCTCGCAGGAGAAATGTCTCAAACGGATCGAACAGCATCCTGCACGTTTTTTACATAATAACGTTTAAGGGATTCTATAGGGCACCCTCATCCCTCATTCCCCACTCTGAGCCAGTAGGAAAAGTAACAAACCCTAAACCCTAAACCCTAAACCCCAAACCCTAACCCCTAAACCCTAAACCCTAAACCCCAAACCGTGTTAGCCCAGGGGCGCAGACGCATGGTGTACTTCGTGCGCGCACCCGCGGGAATGAGCAGCTCACCACATCGGCCCATCGATTCCCACCTGCACTCTAGGGTTTAGGGTTGAGGGTTTAGGGTTTAGGGTTTGGGGCTTAGGGTTTATTTTATGGTTTAGGGTTTAGGGTTTAGGGCTTAGGGCTTAGGGTTTAGGGTTTAGGGTTTAGGGTTTAGGGTTTAGGGTTTAGGGTTTAGGGTTTAGGGTTTAGGGTTTAGGGTTTGGGGCAAGAGGGGTTTCACCTAAACCCCAAAACCCCAAAACAAGTACCCAATTACTAGAGCATAAGGGGGTGGGGGAAGTTTTGGATCTAGGGTTTTGTTTGGCAAGGTTATGTGGGGAACCCGCAGCTTTCGGTCTTCATGTTTGCCTGGGGGTGTAGCGGGCTTAGGGTTCACAGCACGATCAGAAGGCAAGGAAGCCCTAAACCCGTAAAGGTCAAGGCGACAAGCGGGGGTGGGGCTCAACGCGCGCCTGGGCGCTTTTCGCACCAGTGCACAACCTCAATTGAGACACCCAAAACCCTAAACCCTTAAACCCTATAACCCTAAAACCCTAAACCCTTTTTTAATTCGCTCCCAAGTGGCTGGCGCATGTGTGACGCCGCCCTGTGTTCAGCGTAGTCGAAGCCCCTGTCCGGATACTGGGCATGCCTTGGTCTCCCGACAGGTGCGAGTTTTTCGGTTTAGGGTTTAGGGTTTAGGGTTTAGGGTTTAGGGTTTAGGGTTGAGGGTTGAGGGTTGAGGGCTTGGGGTTTGGGGTTTGGGGTGTGGGGTTTGGGGTTTAGGGTTTAGTTTTTAGGGTTCTGGTCTTCCCAAGAAGCGAGTTATGAGAGCATTGGCTTTGAGGAAAGAGCTGAATTTTCGGGTCCCCTCTTTGAAACCCCCCTGCATGTACTCTATCCCTCGTCCCTAGACCCTCAACCCTAGATAAACCCTGTATAAACCCTATATAAACCCTATATAAAGCCTGTATAAACCCTGTATAAACCCTATATAAACCCTATATAAACCCTGAACCCTAAAAACCGTATCAACCCTGAAGCCCGCAAATCCTGCAAGCTGCGTTGCTTGGGGCGATGTCGGAGGTCTTGGGTTCAAGGTTGAAGGTTCAGGGTCCAGGATATTCAGGGTTTAGGGTTTAGGGTCTAGGGTTTAGGGTTTAGGGTTTAGGGTTTGGGGTTTGGGGTTTGGGGTTTGGGGTTTGGAGTTACGGGCTAGGGTTTAGGGATCGGAGTTTCGGGCGACTGGATTTGGTCCGGGACCGCCAAGGGACAGGTACTGCACGTACCGCTCATCCACGGGGTAGTCGCGTGGGATGAAAGCATCGCCGATCAGCGTCACCCCACCAGGAAACCTGGGTTTGGGGTTCCGGCAGGTTCCTAAAGCCTAAATAAGCCCTAAACCCTAACCCTAAACCCTAAACCCTAAACCCTAAACCCTAAACCCCCATTGGGGGCTTCGGCTTGAGGATTCCTATTCAAGCAGCTGAGTACATGGACAGACAGCTTGTCTTTGTACACCCCGACGTTTTGAGGTTTCTTGCAGGGATACCCACACTCTGAACCCTAAATTCAGAGAGCACAGGAGCATCTTCGCTGCTTGCTGCAAGCGCGTGAAGTTGCCATCTACAACTGTGAAGTTCTCATACACCTCTCCTGCAGGCTAGGCGTGGGGCTTAAGGGTTTTGAGGCGTCTAGGATTTAGGGGTTTAAGGGTTTTGCGGCGTCTAGGGTCTAAGGGCTTTGGGGGTCTTAGTGTCCTGGCGCCCCCGCATGGAAAATGGAAATAGCTGCATCCGACCATCCCAACATGATGGGTGCTTGCGGTATACTGCTATTTGGTGTTTTTCAAACCCGAACCCGAAACCCCAAACCCTAAACCACGGAGTACCAGGGCTTCCGGCCAGGGTGGGATGCTTGACCCCTATCAACTGCCCCCCCTTCTGAGGGTTTCGCGCTCAGGGTTTAGGGTTTAGGGTTCAAGGGTCCTTAGTGCTCGGCGATCCCTTTTTAACATAGGAACCCTAAACCTCTTAACAGGTACAAGGACCAGTTTCTGAGGGGAACCCTAAACCCGAAGCCCTAAGCCCTAAGCCCTAAACCCTAAACCCTAAACCCTAAACCCTTCAAGCAGGTCAAAGGGACCCTATTTTGAGGCGCCGTGCAACAGCCCTTAGGCTCTCCTGAGGCGCGGTGGACATAGGAAGTCGCGGGCCGTGGATCCAGCACCTCTTCAGGGCTTTGGGGGGTTTAGGGTTTAGGGTTTAGGGCTTAGGGCTTAGGGTTTAGGGTTTGGGGTTTAGGGTTTAGGGTTTAGGGTTTAGAGGGTTTTGATGGGCTTAGGGCTTGAGGGGGCTTGAGGGGGCTTGAGGGGGCTTGAAGGGGCTTGAGGGGGCTTGAAGGGGCTTGAAGGGGCTTGAAGGGGCTTGAGGGGGCTTGAGGGGGCTTGGGTTTAGGCGGCGTTTCGCGGGTTTTGAGGGGGCTTGAGGGGTTAAGGGCTCGAGGGTTTGAGGGTTTGAGGGTTTGAGGGCAGGGTGTTTGAAGGGGTTTGAGGGTTTGGGGCAGGAACCCCTTGGTTCAGGATTTGAGGGTTTCGGGGTTTAGGGCTGAGGGGCTTAGGGGCTTAAGGAGTTTAGGATCTGAGTGCAGGCCTTGGGGTCTGGAGTTCAGGCAAGCGGCGAGCGCCACGATGACGCGGAAGTGTTTGTCCATCAGTGGGCGGATGAGGCGATCGACCTGGTTTGGCGTCTAGGCCCTTTGGATGTCAGAGGATGCTCCTAAACCCTGGGGTTCCGTGCTCCTACGCCGAAGATCAGTTTCGGATCGTCTAAGCTGTCGGGTTGAGGGGCTTAACGTTTCAGGGTACGGTGGTTGAAGGGGCTCGATTACAACATGTCACCCATCCTAGATTAGGCAATCTAGAGGGTCTAGGGTTAAGGGTTTAGGGACATTAAAGGTGCAAGAATCATCAATGCCACATAGAGGCTCAGACCCCCAACCCCAAACTCTGAACCCTGAACTCCCAAACCACAGCCTTCGTCTGGAGTTCCAAGCGCCGTATTTGGCCAGTGACGCAGATGGCAAACTCGTCCTTCGCCTCCGCGCCCGAAACCCTAAACCCTAGATTCTTCAGATTGAAGTTCGGGGGGGGGCATCAGCGTAGCGCCAGAATTCCGGCAAGGGGAAGGATCGAAACTCTAAGCCCTGAATATCCTGAAGCCCGAAGCCCCGAACCCTATGGAGCCATGAAAGTTGCGCTTGGCCGGTGTGCGGAGGGTTTGGGGCTTCGGTGGGTAGATTCTCGATGTGCTTCTCCTCTTGAGGAATTACCCAAACCCTAAACCCTAAGCCTTCAAGACGGAATCAATAGAAATTGTATGTAGTATCATTCTGAATTTGCCGGGTTATTTGACTAAACAGCTGACAAGCTCTTTGTCTAAACAGCTGACAAGCCGAGCTTAGGCAAATTAATCCAAAGCACCTCGGGGAGGCCAAATGCTCAATGAACTCAAACCTCTGACGCCTTCCCCCCAAGCTCCCAGTTCCAAAACAACCATGTACTACCTGTTTTTGATGATGATGATGATGATGATGAGGATGATGATGATGATGATGATGAGGATGATGATGATTGATGATGTGGTACTGTTGAATATGTACCTATTAATGTGACACCTGTTGGTACTATTAATGTATTTCTAAATAAATATTTTCCTATGATTGATATCTGTTCCAATCACACTCTCTGATATGTTGCGATCATCATGTCCATTTCCATTGGATGTAATGGATGAAATAAACTGATTCGGTTCCTCATTTCCTGAAAATCCAAACTGGGAATGGCAGTGCCAAAAAACAACAGCAATACAATACCAGTTGCTGGCCAGTAGCTCCCGGAAAATGAGACATAAAAGCAAAAAAAGGCTCCCTCAAAACTTTCGTTCAAAACGTTTCGTTCCAAACTTTCGTTCAAAACGTCTATAAGCCCCGTTGTTTGGGCAAGCTTGCTTGCGAACCCTCCTACACTCCCAGCCATCCAAAGGGCCCCTTTTTGGATCCCAACAACCCCCAACAACTTCCTGCAAAAGCCCTAAAAAACCCCTAGAAATCACCCAAGCGCCTAAACCTTAAACCCGAAAACCCTAGGCCCTAAACGCGAAAAGCCCAAACCCCAAACCCTGAAATCCTAAAGCCCAAAGACTTGAACCGGAACACGCTAGACCCCACCCCCTAAAACGCCAACTAAGACCCAAAACCCTGAAACCCTTCCAAATCCCTGAACCCTGGGGTCCCCAGAGTGGAACAGGGCCTCGGCGTCAAAGCTCTGGTCACTAACGCGCGGGAAGAGAGGGGGAAACTCAGGCCGCCCTTTTCCTGAGGACTTGTCAGGGTTTCGAATGGCTTGGGGTTTAGGGTTTAGGGTTTAGGGTTTAGGGTTAAGGGTTTAGGGTTTAGGGTCTTAGGGTTCAGAGTTTTGGGTTTGGGGGAGTTGTAGGCCAGCAGTTCAGAGCATCTTCACAAGCTCGACGGCTAATCCTCCAAGGTCTTGCACATTACTTGCTACCCGCATCCTGAACGCTGAGGAACCTCGTGTAGCAGACACCATGGTCAAGAGGGTCATGTAGCCCTAAACCCTAAACCCTAAACCCTAAACCCCAAACCCTAAACCCTACAGCCCCAAAACCCTAAACCCTAAACCCTAAACCCCAAACCCTAAACCCTACACCCTAAACCCTGAACCCTGAACCCTAAACCGCATCAGGCGAAGCACGCTCGCACTTCCGGTCCTGCAGCCTGAGCCGTGAGCCATCTTTGAACCCTCTGAGCCCTCTAAGCTGGGTTCATGAATGGTTAAAAAAGTAGGGTTTAGGGTTTAGGGTTTAGGGTTTAGGGTTTAGGGTTTAGGGTTTAGGGTTTAGGGTTTAGGGTTTAGGGGTTTAGGGTTTAGGGCTTAGGGTTTAGGTACCCCACATAAGGTTCTAACCGGTTATGACTGTACGTGGGTAGTGAGAAGTACGGCTAGAAGTAACCTCAACGAGGTTATAACCAGTGCTCTGTATAATTACCTTACTCGAAACCCCCACTTTGAACCACCCATGAACCTCCAAATCAACCCTAAACCCTAAACTCCAAACCCTAAACCCGAAACCCTAAATAAACCCTAAACCTGAAACCCGAAACGAAACCTTAACCCCTGGCAAAGAGGCCAAGGAAGTCCGACAAAGCCGGAACATCAACCTCGGAGCCATCGAAGACGTTGATCTCCTCGCGGTTCAGGGTTCATAGGGTTTAGAGTTTTGGGTTTAGGGTTTAGGGTTTAGGGCTGAGGACGTCAGATGTATGACTTGAGAACTCCGATTAATCCTGACCCCTTCGAAGCCTGGCGAAACCTCCAGCGCCGGGGTGTTGGAGCCTACGCCCCCAGAACGCCCAAGCTGCAAAAACACCAAAAACTATAACTTCCACAAAAATCAATACAATAGTCAAAACAAATTCCTGAAAACCGAAAACTACCTAAACCCCCCAGGCCGTGTCCTTAACCCCTGAACCGACAAACCCCGAGCCCGCTACGTGGGTGTAAGGGTTTCAAAGGCCCCAGGGCTCAAGATTTCGGTAAACCCTAAACCCTAAACCCCAAACCCCAAACCCTAAACCCTAAACCCTAAACTTACCCTAAACCGTAAGCCTCAGCGCTGACAGTCTGAAGCCCTCAGAACGGCAGTCCATGAGCTTCTTTGCGGGGACCATGCATCGCACGAGCTGATTGTGGGCCTGCATTAGGGATTTAGGGTTTAGGGTGTAGGGTTTATGCTTTAGGGCTTAGGGTTTAGGGTTTAGGGCTTAGGGTTTAGGGTTTAGGGTTTGGGGTTCAGGGTTTAGGGTTTCACACTGGTAAGCGTGCTGCAGTATGAAGAGGCCTACCCCAAGACCACCATTCTTCTCAAAGCGCGCCCAAGCCAGACCAAAATCACAGATCGGCTCCAAAATCGCATCCGAAATAAGATTTGTCCCATGAGGGTCCATCTAGGTGTTCTAGGCCGAGGGACTCAAATCAGAATTTCCGGCGGCCCTTCTCAGCGAAGATTTCACTTTGACGGGAAGAGCGACTGCGAAAATGCTCGTGGTGGTTTGCTCAACCACTGGATTTTGTAGCCGGGCGTGCTCGGGCATGCTCGGGCGTACTCGGGTGTGAGCCCGGGCGATCCCCAGCGCTTTAGGACCCGTGGGAATGAAAAATGGAGCTGCAAATGCCTGACGTCCCTGCGAGCTGTCGTCGATGGTCTTGCAAGCCATTGAACCTGAGCCTCAAGGCCAACCAGCCAAACAAACCCAACAATGGAGACGGATATTGGCACAGAGGGACCCGAGACCCTGCCTCCCAACATTTGCAAAGGTGATGCAAGACGTTGTCAGGCGAACAATGGAGGCAGTCGCTAAACTCGGCCGCAACGGCGGATTCTTGGATCTCGAAACGTTTCCACATGAAAATTCTCTGGAAATCAGGTGTTTGAGGCTGCTGGCCGGGCGAATTCCACAAGTCCAGTTTAAGGCTTTCGTGTGGGGGGGGCCTCCGGGGAGGTTTTAGGGTTTGGGGTTTGGGGTTTAGGGTTTGCGGCTGCAGATTTTAGAGTTGTAGGGTCGCGAGCCCAGGCAAAAGCCCCAAAACTGATGGCCTGCAGCATCTCCCGCGTGTCAGTCAATAAAACCGTGTAGATATGGGCAGCTGGCTACTTTGGGTTTTCCGAAATTAGCGGTACCTTATTGGGGTTCTTCTTACAAGGGAATCCTACTATCTGGGGACTATACTAGGAGTCCCTTGTTTCCGAAATAACCCCATTTGGGGCAGCTGCTGCGAAGCCCCGGCTTGTTTGGGGCACCTTCGAAGGCCACAGCTTAGCGTACTGACCATGTTCTGTATGAGGAAGAGAAAAATGTATGTATATATACAAATATATATATATATATATATATATATATATATATATATATATATATATATATATATATATATATATATATATATATATATGAATATATGAATATATGAATATCCATACACATACACAAATATATACATATAGACAATAATCATCATCTTAATTGTTTCACTTCGAACATCCCCACCTTGCTCCTCGTTAAAAGGAAAGAGCGCAAATAAGGTTTTCAAACAAAGACACATTGACTCAAATACGCTTTCTTAGCTTTTGCTTGCAATTGGGGTTGGGGCACTCCAGGGCCTCCAAAATCTCTGGGGTTGGGCACTCCAGGGAGTCTCTGGGGTTGGGGTCTGCAAGATCTCTGGGGTTGGGCACTTCAGGGAGTCTCTGGGGTTGGGCACTCCACGGAGTCTCCCGGAGTAGACCGGGCGAGGAGAAGAGTTGAGTTTAACATCTCACAACCCCACACCGAAGGTGGGGAATAATATCAATAAACAGAAACCTGTAGTTGACCACGGTCCCCCAACTCCCCCTCGCCCCAAGAGGTTCAAGGCTTCAAGTTCAGGATCTTGTCGACAACTCGGAAGCCTCGTAGAGTCGCGCCGCCTTCTCCACGCTCAGCTCTGCAAGTTTCGAGCCGCAGGGTGCGTGGATTGGGGCCAACATGGTCTTGTTCTTCCACCTGCCGCGGAATCCTTGGGGGTAACCTGGGTCTAGGGGCTACAGAGGGCTGTTCACCTGCTTTAAGAAGCGGCTTTCGCTGAAGGCCCAAGAAGGCCCAAAAAATGAGTTTTTGGAAGGATCAAGATTGGATGTGAACCTCAGAAGGCAACTTTATCCAACACCCCTAAACCGTAGTTGTGGGGTGTGGAGCTGCAGCCAACCCTCTGCGAATAACAAGCGACGACAAAAGTTAAAGGCTTCCGCGCAGACGTGGCCCCGAGGTGTGCAAGCTAAGATAAGTTGTTTCTGGGAGACGGTCGGTGAGGGCTCAGTGGGCTCGAGTTCTAGGACTTCATCCACTTCTTGAAAGACTCATTTGACTTGGCGCTTTGGGTCGTTAAGCCCTGGACCCCAGAACCCACCCTAATTCCTAAACCCGAAACCCATCTGAAATGGGCTGATCAGTGCAGAGGCTCCACACAGAACTCGGGGGTGCAGGTTCACAGCTCATAGATCGGGCTTGTACCAACAGCTTCCGTTAAGGCACTCCTACCTTATAAGTACCCTAAACCGGAAACCCTGAACCCTAAACCCTAAACCCTAAACCCTAAACCCTAAGCCCCCCCAAACCCTAAAGGGAGCTTGGAGCCAGGACACTTCAGCCGCGCGTGCACCCAGTCTTCGGAGTCCCGGTTCGTGAGGACTACCTGGCCAGAGATGGGCCTAAACCCTTCCCTTACATCCTTAACCCCTGAACCCCTAACCCGAATAATAAGAAACCTAAACCCCTAAACCCTCAAACCCCTTGAAGCCCGAAAACCCTAGAAGCCCAAACCCTAGAACCCTCAAGCCCTCAAACCCAAAAACTCTCACACCCTCAAACCCCCAAAACCCCTAAAGTCCTAAAACCCTAAAAACCCTAGAACCCTAAACCCTAAACCATAAAACCTTAAAACCCTTCCGGGGTTGCGCGGTTGAAGCAAGCCTCAACTTGATTGAAGCTTCGGCTTGGCGGGGTTCTTCCATGGGGTTTCAGGTCCAAGGCCTGGGGCGTAGGGTTAGGGTTTGGGGTGTAGGGTTTGAGGGTTTGGGGTTTAGGGTTTCGGGTTTGGGGTTTGGGGTTTAGGGTTCAGTGTTTAGGGTTTAGGGTTTAGGGGTCAGATAAGCTTGGCCGACATCCCTGTGCCCCAGAAGCCATTTTCAGGACGGCTTTGTTGCACGACCGGCAAGTAGACCCGAAAAACCTGCAGACCTACTTCAGATTAGCTTCGGGCCTCGTGTCGAAGTTTGGCGGGCGTACGTAATCCTAAACATCTCCACGGCGGGAAAGGCCAGTGACGGGGTCCAAGCCCGACCCCGAGCCCGACACCCTAGGCCCTGGGCCCTAAGCCCTAAACCCCAAACCCTAAACCCTAAGCCCTAAACCCTCAAAAAAGGAAAACAAGGGATCACTCCACTTGCAGTAAGCCTCCGAGCCCTAAACCCGACGCCTCCGAACCCCTGAGCCCCTTTCTTCGGCGCCTTCGAATGGGGCGACACGGCATAGAAGTCAAGAAAGTGCTCCGCCATCGGGGTGTCCAGGAGCAGGTCCTCACCTTTGCTGGCTGCCGAGTACGATTTCTAAGGTTGAGGTTTCGGGTCCAGGGTTACCCCTAAACACTAAACCCTAAACCCTGAACCACTAAACCCTACACCCTAAGCCCCACATTGAAGGTTCAGGGCCAAGTTCAGGGTTTGATGTTTCAGGGCTTGGGGTTATAGGGGCTCAGGTTCCAAGCACGGCAAGCCACCGGGACTTGTGCAAGGGAAACCCTGAAACCTGCCTTATCCTAAACCCGAAGGAAACTTAAACTCTAACCCTAACGCCTAACCCCTAAACAAGCCACTCCTTCTTGAGGCCCACAAGCAATCCAAGGCTCTCAGGCAACAGGTCTTGGGCGCCAGAGTTTCGCTTTGGGCTTATAGGGTTTATTGGGTTGAGGGTTACCTTGAACCCCCAACACAGGGGTTGCTAAACCCCACAAGTAAGAGCCCGAGATAGAAGACTGTGAGAATCAGGCGACAATAACAGGAACACTACGCAGAATAAGGGGTAAGAAGACTCTCCTCCTCTTTCTCCTTTCAACGGCTACGCCTAGATAACTCTTGTAACTATAGGGTTTAGGGCTTACGATGTGGGGTTTGGGTGTCCAGTCCTCTGCAACATCTCCCAACCACAGTTTGGGGGTTTAGGATTTCGGGAAAAACCCCGAAAACCTAATCCGTCAAGCCTGCAACCAACAAACCCAAACTAAGACTCTAAACCCCGAAACCCTCAAACCCCAAAACCCTAAAACCCTCAGACCCTAAAAGCCTAAAACCCTACAACCCCAAAACCCTCAAACCCTAAAATCCTTAACAAAAGCCTCAACTGCCAACGGTGCTCCGCGGTCGAAGGCCTCCGAAAAGTTGACAGAGTCGGCTTCCCGAAGACAGCCTTCCAGGCCTTCTGGGTGCCTTGAGAGGTTTAGGGTCGAGGGTTGAGGGTTGAGGGTTTAGGGTTTAGGGTTTAGAGTTTAGGGTTTAAGGCTTGGGTTTAGGGTTTAGGGCTTTGGGTTTAGGGTTTAGGGTTTAGGGTTTAGGGTTTAGGGTTTAGGGTTTAGGGTTTAGGTTTTAGGGTTTAGGGTTTAGGGTTTAGGGTTTAGGGTTTAGGGCTCGGGCTCCTGAGACTAATGTGATCTCCGAAACCCGAAACCCCACACATGTAAGCCCTTCGACAAGGTGCTGCTTGCGTGTGAGGTCATGCAGCTGCGTCCAAACCGGCGCCATTTCCTCGCGTCTTCTTGAGCTTCCAAAGCCCGAGCCACCAAACCCGAAACTTGATGTTCCCCCATTTTACTAACAGTCCTTAAGAGGGATCACAATAGGGGGTGCTATAATCCCTATTAAGGACTGTTAGTATCAGGGGGAACATCCCAACCCGAAACTCCAAACCCCGGTACCCCTCCACTTCTAAACTCCTTAAGAGCTCGGAAAGCCTAGGCTCCTCCAAGTAAGAAGCCAAACCCAACATTAACACAAAACCCGCAACCCGAAACCCAAAACCCAAAATCCAAAACCCAGAACCCAGAACCGAGAACCAACCGAGATTCCGAGCGATTACCCATGTCACAGTGGTGCACGTTGAGACCCAGTTGACGCCCGAAAACGGTCAGAGAGCGTGTCGCCGTGGTGCCTTGTGTCGGATGCTGTATTCATTTTAGTCCCCTTTGAACCTTAACAGATGTGATGTGAGTGAGATTCCATTGGGTCGTAAGTGGGCAAAACAAGACATACTGCAACTCACTCAAGACATGAAGACTCAGCCCCAGATCAACCACTAACAGGAGTTCGACACAGAAACTGCTCCGAGGATGCCATCACAAGTCAACTTCAGATTTTGGGATGTCCCCCCTATACTAACAGCGGTCCTTAACAAGGATTCTAATGGGGGGGGTACTAAAAAACCCCGATTAAGGACTGCTAGTATAAGAGGGAACATTCCAAATTAGATTCATGAAGGTTCTTGTGCCGGTCTCTATGTATTGTGCAATGACAGTGTTGCAAACAATAAGAAAGCCCATTTATAATACAGAAGGTTAACGCTTGTTTTAGTGAACAGCCAAAAAACCTTCTTTTAATAATTGAAAAAGATAGGGGCTTGTGGGCTAAGTGTAGAATACTACATAGTGCACAAGGTGTATAACTTTCCGTATATTGAATATTGAGGTTAAATTTTTGTGCCTATATTTGTATATGTATGCAACTTTATGTATGTATCTATATTGCATATAGTGACTCTCAAACAGTCTGTGTATATAAATATATACATACATACATACATACATACATACATACATACATACATACATACATACATACATACATACATACATACATACATACATACATACATATACATAATTTGCATTTGCTTACATGTATTGACAGTTTTGTTTATCTATCTGGGACTACACAATGCAATGTAACATACTGTACTCCTGCATTCCATAATGCAATACGATTTTGTGCTATGCAATATAGAATGTGTACATACTGCAAGTATCTTCAAGTGCAAGTATCCAGTGTAAGTACACCCTAAACCCTAAACCCTGAACCCGAAACCCTAAACCCTAAAACCTCGGTGCGTCTGGGGACCAAAGCCGACGCCCAGAATGGCCGAGCCATTCCTGGTCGCTCTCCCAGTGCCGCCAAAGCGCCCTGGGCGTGCTCTGCGATTTAGGGTTTAGGGTTTCAGGTTTAGGGTTCAGGGTTTAGGGTTTAAGGTTCAGGGTTTAGGGTAGGGTTTCAGGTCAATAAGGCTGAGCATTTCAAACCCTAAGCAGCCTTACCCCTGAAGTCCTGAGAACCCCTACATCCTGAATCCTAAAGACATTGAGACTTTAAGGGTTTAAGGTTTGGGGTTTAGTGTCTAGGGTTTAGGGCTTAGGGTTTAAGGCTTCGGGGTAAGGCTCCTCAAAACTCTGGGCTCCCCCCCATACGAAAGCTCAAGAAAATCATACGAAGTAATAGACGTCGTTGCACTGGTCGACCCGTATCAAACTGACCGCAATTCCTAAACCCCGTGAAGCAACTATAACCCGAAATTGTCCAGGACATGTCAAGCCATCAACCCAAACTCCCAAGCTCTGACGCTTCGGTCCAGATGTAGGTGCTGGATTCTGCAGCCAGGTAAAGCCCCTAAACGGTCTGCCCAGCTTCGTTGCTGCAGGCGCTGCGTGAAACCAGGTAGATCAGCATCAACACTTGCACCGTATTGCCAGATGCCTTTGGGCTTGGGGAGGATTCGGGGTTTAGGGTGGTTCGGGGTTAGGGTGTATAGTACTTGAACCTAACACAACGCGCCTCGCCATCCAATGAGGGCATGCTTCACAGTATAGCTGTTCATCCATCAAGATTTAGTCGCCGACTGGAAAGGGACAGCAAGGATAGTCTTAAATTCTTGCTGAGAGAATCAGAGAAGCAGGGTCCACCCCACAAACGGCATTAGTGTCAGCTTGCAGACACACACACACACACCCCACCCAGAAAGCTAAGGTCTAACCTCTAGATGGAGATGGTCTCCTTCTTAGGTAAGGGTTCAATGGCGCACACTTTCTGCTAACCTCAACCAAGCAGAAGATACTGGAGAGCGAAGACTCCCAAAACCATGCGTCACCAACAAACAAAACTCCCCAAGCCCTCCACCACCCCAAATCCTAAGTCCTCAAACCCTAAACCTCTAGACCCCTAAACCTCTAGACCCCTAAACCCTAAACCCTAAACCCTGAACCCTAAACCCTAAACCCTAAACCCTAAACCCTGAACCCTGAACCCTGAACCCTGAAACCTAAAGCTGCTGGTGCCCTGGTCCTCAGGTCCTGGCACTGCCACTGTGCCTCGGAAAATGGTGAGTCCTGCCGCCGACCGCCACCAATCACTAGGGCGTAGCAAGGGTTGAGGGTTTAGGGCTCAAGTGGTTTAGGGTTAAGGGATAAGCTGACTCGATGATACTCGAGGTTGCAGTTGTAGCCCAAGTTAAGGTGCACATGAACCCTACTTCAGCCACCCAACCAACAAGGACTAAGGTTCAGGGGTCCGTGGCTTCAGGTGACCACGACCCAACGCCGAACCCTCATAGCGTCCACTCAACAAACCAATCCAGTTGCGACACCCTAAACATCAAGACCTTAATCCTAAAACCCCAAACCCTCAACCCTAATCCTAAACCCTAACCTTAAACCTTGAACCCCAAACTCCAAGCAATCCAACATTGTGTGGGTTCGTCCTGTGTCTGAACCGAAGTCTTCGATGCATTGGTGCGATGCTGTATAAGACAAGATGTCTGACCTGCTCAGGGAACTTAGAAGTTTTAGCGTTTGGGCGGCAGATTGGCAGACTTTGAGGTCACGTGCGCCGTGCGACTATCTTTCTCACATCGAGAAGGAAGCAACTTTTCCAGTAGTTGTTCCATGGTGTCCTGGTTTCTTTGCATGCGGAAGTGCAAGGATCGCTTCGAAAAAACACATTTCTACACGTCAGAAAGCATTTTAAGCCCTTCCCGGAAGCAGAAAGGGGGGCAGAATACTGCATTGGAGCCTGGAGCCACTGGCAACTCGGCAGTCTCAGCGTCCTGGCAGCCTCAAGCAGATGCCCACACTGAGGCCAAGCAAATCTGGGGGAGCTATGTGGGGAATTTGAAAATGTTTCCGACTCAACCCCGGGAAGCCTGCCCCGCATGCGTTCACGAGGAGCGCATGGAAGGCAAGCAGATGTGCCGTGAATGGCACACACGGTTTCATGGATGGAAGGTTGAGCCGCGGCGGCTCTGCCAAGACACATACAGGTGAGCTTCGACCCGCGAGGGTATATTGCAACACTCCAGGCCCTCCAAAGATCACCCAAAAACAATCCATCAAAACCCTTAAGGCTGCCCACGTATATACACCCACTGACGCCGAATTCAAAATCCCAAGTCAAGAGTTTGGGTGCTGGGCTTCGGGGTTTTAAGCTCAAGGAAGGTTGGATAGAAGTCTGTAAAACGCCCACAAGGTTTCGGTCTGTGCTGTGTGTGTGCACGGGGCTTCACGACAAAGGTTTTAGCCGCAGCCGAATTCTGCATGCAGAGCAGTGGGTTGAACTCTGAAGCTTTCACGATGCATGGCTGTCGCAGTTCGCGATTATGATGCATGTCACGCAAGACCCTTCATCACCTGCCACTCGGCAAGAACTGGTGTAGACCGCGCAAATCCCATTCTGTATCGCTATCGCACCGCACAACGACTTAAAGAGCCTCTGCTAGTGATGCGAGCATTCTTGGCGGCCGCAAACACAACTGCACTTAGACGCTTAAAAGCTGTTGCGTCTCGCGCCCCTTGGAAGTTGCAGAAGAAAGAAAAGGGCTGCAGAACGCATGGAAAGTGATGCAAGCAGGCATTGACGCAGTTAGAAGGCGGCCCCACCGGCAGTCGCCTCTAACGGTGCTGCAGAATCGATGCTTTGACTGTGGAGGTCACCACATAGGGCCTCGGGTTTTCTGCCAGTTTCGGGCATCTACTTTCAGGACCTTCGAGTCGAGCAAGATTGCATTGGCAAGATTGCCCAAGGCCGAATGTAGACCGACATGTACACATTTTGAGCCTCCAGCTAGCAGTTCCCACGACTCCTTTTGCGCCGACACAGACAGGTTTCCTTCAGTCAAGCTTCTGCGGATAGGCAGAAACAGAAAACAACAAATCCTTGGCTGCAGCACGCCCTCTTCGGCATCTTTGCTTCCCACCTGACCGACAATTCTGAGGCTGCAGCACAGCCTCCCCGGAATCTTTGCTTCCCTTTTTTTTTGGAAGCTAGCTCGTTTACCGCATCAGCAGCACAGTGAGTCTGTCTCCAAGCCGATTCGCTCGTAGTGACGGGTGAAACACTCTCCATGGAACAACACAGCAGCCGAAATCTCTGCTTCCCACCAGACCCAAAATTCTGAGGCTGCAGCCTCACCCAAAAGAATAACGGCAGCGCGGTCCCCCGCGCGCGGGCACGCGTACAGCCCCCTCCTCGGAGTTTTTCCTTGCTCACCAAACACAACCGCGTACTTTTGCGGCTTTCAGGCAAAATCCAGGGGTCGATATAGACCGACTACGCCTGCCAGGTTCATTTGCACCGACCGGCTACTTTGGTGTTCATTCCGTGCCGACACAGACCGGATACTTTCAGCAAGGCTTCTGCACATAGGCAGAAGCCTTAGGGGCAGCTTCTCAGCCTCCCCCAAAAAATCTTGGTTGCAGCGTGGCCTCCCCGCGGTCTTTGCTTCCCACGAAAAATCTGAGGTTGCAGCACAGCCTTACTGGGGGCTTTCCTCCAGTGCTGACACAGACTGGCCACTTTGGTGTTCCTTCTGCGCCGATACAAACCAGACACTTTCAGGAAGTCTTCTGCAGGTAAGCAGAAGGTGTGAGTTGCAGCTTCTGAGGGCAGCCTGACCCGAAACACGCTTGGTCGCAGAACGGGGCCACCCAAACTGAAAACAGAAGACATGATCTTGAGGCTTTCAGGGCAGGGGTCCCGCCCTGCGGTCGGGCAAAAGCGACTTTTTGCACGCTCACGGCTTTCACAGAGGCACATCGCAATCGATGCATATCGAATTTCCACGAAGCCATTCCTGGTCTTCCGGACTGCAATCTTGCAGCTCTGTGCGCCAGGAGTTAGAGGTAATCAGCATGGCCACACCATACACGAAGACCGAGTAGCTGTACATGTTCGTGGAGCTATGGGCCAAACTGACTTCCTCGACAGGGCCCTGGAAAAGCTTTCTGTGGGCCAAAACCATCTGGCAGCAGGCCTCGTCGAAAAGGATTGCTTTGTGGCGAAGTGGGTCGTACTCACGCAAGTCCGGATGAAGGACGCCGGAGCAGTTGAGCTCCAGAGTGGCATCATGCCCAAACAAGCCACGGCCATAAATAGTCTTTCCCAATCTTGTAGGGCCTGTCAAGACAAGAAACTTGCGCCGAAACATTGGCCGTCTGAATTGTGGCAGAAAATCGGACTCCACCTGCTGTATTCGAATGGGGTCTCTCATCAAGGGCTGCAAGTCACGTAAGGCAGCTGCCTGTCGTTCAGCCACAGCATCGGCACGAACACACTGGGTGTGAAATTTCACATTCTCCAGGTACGCCCGGACGTGTTTTTTGCACTTCACATATTCTTTCTCGGCCGTCTCTTTGGTGATCTTGCAGCTTTGCCACAGAGAAGTCACCCATTCGGGCGACACCCCAAAACATGTGTAGCACGCGGCCGTGGTTGTCATGTAAATTGCACCGATCTTGGGGCATTGCAGATAGTAGTGTCCCTGATCCCAGGCCTTGCGACAGGATCTCCCGCGAGCCTGCGCACAGTCCACAGACATGTGGCCCACGAAAGACGACATCACCTTTGCCCGTGGACACACTTTTTCTGCTGTCCCACATCAGATGCAAGTGCACAGCCGCCTGCTTCCGCTCAAGACTCACTTGGCTGTGGAGCTCCAAGGCAGCTGTGGCGCGATCCAAGTGAAAGCGACGCTGCAAGTCCTTCACAAAGTCCTGAAAGTCAGACCACAAACGCAGGACCTCTGCATTTGCACGTAGCAATTGGCAGACCTCATCAATTGATGGCTTCTGGTCCGTCAAAAGCAAGGTGATAGAAGCATCCTCAATCTTCGACCAAGACCCACTGTAGCGAAACATGGTGCCGCATCCACGATATGACAACAACACGGGTTCCTGGACGATGGGTGTTTCTATCGTCCAGCTTGCCAGGAGGGAGCGGGCCGCTGCTCGCAAGTTCTGCGGGACCTGGTCTCGCATACCTTCCAAAACGGCGCTTTTGTCCGGTTTGCTGCTGAATTCCACCCTCAGCCGCTGCCGTTGCTCATGTCCACGCAGATTCCGAGCTGTCATTTGTTGCGCTACCCACCTGTCCCGGATGAAAGTCTGTAATGCGTTTCGGGTGTCCCTTGTGTTGAGGCCTTCAATCGGAGCTTGCTTGCCACACAGCCGTCGCCTCTTGTTGGGCTCCATGGCTCAAGGCTTGCAAAATGCAAAGCCTGAATTACTAATTTTGCTGGTTGCACGTTGGCAGTGCAAAGGAATTGTTGCTTGTAACGTTCGGCAGTGAGAACGGTGAGGTTTAGGACTGCGCTGCGGCTCTTCGGTCCTGAGCCTCTTGGGGCAGCGGGGGCTCTGAGCAGTGAGGGCGGGGCTGCTCATGTGGGCTGCGCTGAATAAGCTCTACTTCAGCCATCACACGCGGACACACTTTTGGCAGCAAGTAGCACCATTGTGGGCAGGGCCCAGCCTGCCTATCGTCACTCGACCCCAGGCCGCTGCTTCAAGGACTCCAATTGGAGAGAAGCACACATGGGTGCAACAGCTCCTCCTCCGCAGCAGCTCCGCTGCACCATCAGTTCACCCGGAGCGGGCGGGACTTTGATAAACTATCGGCTGTACTGATCGGCAGCCGGCAGAATAAACAAGTATGCCAAAGCAACACGCTGACACTTCCCGTGACACGCAGTACTGATCGTACCACAGAACCCACCAGGAACGCAGCAGGACCCTTCTCTGAGCACCTTCCCAGGGGCAAAAGGGGCTCACAGGACCACGCAGGACCTAGCTGAACGCCAGACTGCAATGTGGGGAGGGCGGTCCTGCCAAACCGTGGTGGGAGGATAGAATTATTATTCCAAAAAACGCATTTGCAGGACCATCTGTTTCCTGGCAAACACACTGCCAAATTGAAGATTCTAGTGGTCTCCGGTCCGGCCGCGTGGCTGTTTGGCCTACGAAGGTGACTCCACTCATGTGAAGGCTAGGCTTCACACGTGGTCGACAAGGCCTCTCTAGTCATGTCAGAGCTTCAAGCTTGACCCAATAGGCCTTCTCTTCAACGCCCCAGTGAAAGGATTTGAAGAAATCTAAGAACTACCTGTACCAGCGGCTTGCCGCCCACTCACAGAGGGCCCCGAAAACGCGGGTGCTGCAATGGAAACATGGACGATACCACAGTTTGGGCAAGAATGCGCCAAACATGGACGAGACCACTGCTTGGGCATGAATGGAGAAAAAGAACAAGGACGGGCACGAGGGAAATCTCATGGCATGACAGGCTTCCGCGTGCAGTGAAACCGTAAACTGCGTGATTCTCTGAGAACATATGAGAAGCGACACTTAAGGTGTTGCAAACCTCAGAATGGAACTGCTCATCGATTGTGTTTTGGAGCGGTTTTTCTGAGACACCTTATCGTTGGTATCTGAGCTACCGTTTTCCTTTTTTTATGAGCTGTATTTCTTGATTTTCTGCGCTACCTTGTCCGTATTTGTGCGGCACGCTCGATTTCTATGAGGTTTTGGAAATTGGGTTTAGGAAGCTCAAAAAGTGACGAAATGGTCTCAAACGCCCCTCACTGGTTGCGAAAAACGGAGAATTATCACGTTTGCGCTGCGCGCTGCATCCTAAACCCCAAAAGGTGAGACGCCGTCTCTGAAAGGCCTAAACTCCATGTAAGAAGCCTTGGCTCCAAGAAGTGAAATGGCGATTTTGCCCATGTTTTCCATATGCTTGTGTGTCCGTATTTATGTGGCGCGCTCGATTTTTATGAGGTTCTGGAAACCTGCAAATTGGGTTTAGGATTGCGGCTCAAAGCTCAAAGCGTGACGAAATTGTCTCAAACGCCCCCCACCAGTGGCGAAAAACGGAGAATTATCACGTTTGCGCTGTACGCTGAATCTGCAGATTCGGTGTAGGATTGTGGCTCAAACGCAAAAGTTCATGACATAAAACTCGGAAAATCATAAAAAGTAGCTCACAAACTAAGAAAACCTCGCTCAGAAAACAAGAAGGTTGCAAAGGTAGCTAAGTAAGACAAGGTGTCTCAGAAAATACAAGCCGGTCGTGTGGACTTCTTCTTACCTGATGCGCCGCCCCAGCTAAACTCCCCACGTGACTATGTCGGTCTTCCACACACATCAGCTGCCAACAGAGGTGTCCGCCAAGTCCTTGCAAGAATCCACTCTCCACCAGAAGCGTCAAGTCATTTGTGCTCAGCTCACAACCCCTGTGCACAACTCTCGGAGCCAATCCCGGACTATGCCTTCCGCACAAGCAAAACGAAAACACAAAACAGTCAGATTCCCCTTGCACGCTCCCGGGCTGCGAAGAGCATTCCGTGTCCGTCAGTCCTCCTCATGCAAGATTCCACTCTGCACCTGCGTGTCATCTACTCAATTCAAACATCAGGACAAGACCCCGGTGCACAACCCTCAACGCCTGCCTACTCAGCTCTTCTGCTCAGCTCAAACATCAAAGTGCCCTGCTTACAAGCGGTTAACAGAGACAACGCAAAACAGTCGGACTTGTGCGCTCCAGGTCTGAGATGGTGGCGAAACGTCATCCGCGGCATGCAAGATTCCACACTCACCTGAGCGTCAAGTGCTTCACTTGGCTCAAAAACATCAGACAAGACCTCTGTGCTCAACCTCAGAAGCGTCAAGACGCTGCTGCTCAGCTCAACCATCAAAATTACTGCCCACAAGTCACCAAGAGAGAACACAAAACAGTCGGATTCCCCTTGCACGCTCCGCGAAGAGCTTCCATGTCCGTCAGTCCTCGTCATGCAAGGCTTAAAATCATCCGGACAAAAGACTCCGTGCTCAACCCTCAGAAGCGTCAAGTCGCTGCTGCTCAGCTCAATCCAAGTACAACCCCTGCCCACAAGTTGCCAAGACAGAACACAAAACGGTCGGATTCCCCTTGTGCGCTCCAGTGTCTGAGATGGCGGCGAAGAGCATTCCATGTCCGTCAGTTCGCATCATGCAAGATTCCTGCACCTAAGCGTCAAGTGGCTTCTACTCAGCTCAAACATTAGGAGACTCCGGTAAACAACCCACAGGCGTCAAGTCGCCGGTACCCAAAAAACCCAAGCAAAAGCGAGCCCTGTTTCGGGGCCTCCAAAAGCAGTCCGGGGCGCGGGGTCAGTCACTGAGTACAGGAAACCAAAATGTCCCAAAAGTGGCCCGACAAAAGGCTCGAAAGAGGCACCCACAAACAGGCCCCAAAAGAGTGACCAAAAGAACAGCAAAAAACCCTTCCGGGTGCAACCTGAAGGGTTTTGGAGGACTCCTGGCTCTCCAAGTATGTACATGCTCTCTCTTGACGCAAATTCTGGACCCGAAGTTTTACATCATCTTGCCTCGACCTACTTGGACTGTGCAGAACAGAAGAATCTTCCGTGAGTGCGGATAACAAACGCTGGCACCATTTGCGCAGGCCCCGCTTTGCTGCAGAAAGCGCAGAAGGTTTCTGCCACAACGCTGCAGGCAGGGGGCACTGTCTCCGCCAGGGCAGCACACAAGCGGTCTTAGACGCAACACTTGCAAGCTTAACAACCAAGAGACCTCTGGAACGGTAGCCTTGCAAGGCATTTAACGTCTACACCAGCTCTTGCCCCTTACTTCTGCGCACCAGTCTTATTTGCTTCTTGAAAGACTTCCTGTGTGAAAACACAGCAGCAGCGCGCTGAACCCTCTTTTTCTCACGACTTGAGCCAAAGTCATAAGCCGGAGGCTTCGTCAGTGAAACTCTTTACACACAGGTGAAAACTCTGCTCTGCCACGTGTTCTCCACAGCCACAAAACAAACTCAAACGTCAGTGGGAGTTCTCGGGACCTACCCAACTACACCTAAAGCAAGCAAAAACGTGCACAGTCACTTCTACAGCTTCCAGACACACATCCCTACAACTCAAGCACTTCAAAAGGCTTTCCCACTTAAAGCAGCACTCCCGTCGAGCCTCCAAGGCACAACTACGGAGCTCCTACAACTACACACACACAACTCTGAGCCAGCATGCAGGACAACAAAGTTAACATGTCCTTAGACAGGAACTTTCGTCTGCACGCTGCGAGGCGTAGCCACCCGAAGGGGCTGTGGGTTCAAGTGAAACAAAAGCTTACTAAAACTGTGGGGTGAAACTGCCGGTAAGTTCCCCCTCTCATTCCTTGTCCTCGGTTTTGACGTACCGCTACCCTCAACCGAAGTGAGGCCGGAATGTCGTTTTGACCAAGTCGTTGCCATTGGCTTGAAGACTTTGGCCAAGGCAAATTGCCTGTATGCTTGCACATTCTCTGTGTTGTCTATTCGGGAGGTGATCCATGCCCTCGTTCGTGGAGGCCGCTATCCCTCAACCGAATGGAGGTCAATTCCTGTAGACCCAGATGCTCGTTCTACGAGTCTCATTGCATGTCCTGAGTGCTTCCATCCACACCCCTCAACCGTAGTGAGGCCGGACATGTCTTCAAACCAGGTCATGGCCCGAGGCTTCATGGACTCTGGTTACGGTGGCTGCCTCTTGCATGCACAGGGCATACTTCCTGTGGCTTTTGCCGGGAGGTGATCCATGCCCTCCGATTCTCAGAGGCCGCTATCCCTCTACCAGCGGGGTGGTCAATCCCCATAGACCGTTCCATATTGATTGAGGCCCAATTCTGCACTTTCTCGTCATCTCACCTTGACGGATCCATGCCCTCGATTCACACATCTCCAACACGAGCCAAGCAGGAGGAACAGGTGAAGTACCTGCCCAAACATACCCCTTTTTAGGCTGGAGGACGCTAAGCGACCGAAATCGCCGCTACGCACCGGTGACCCCACGCCACACACCTTCAAACAGGTGGCCGGCACAGGCGCCTGACAGGGGGCCGGGCAAGGTGCCGACTACCAGGTCAAACCCACCCTGCCTGTGAGGATATTATGTACGAGGCCGCTATCCATTGTGAGACTTGACATTCTCCAATCCAGCCGTAGCCATTGTTCCAAAGACAGTCGGCTGGCTCTCTTGTTTGCCACCAAAACTCCATACTCTCACTTGGGAGTCGATTACCCTCAACCGAAGTGAGGCCCACTCTGCGACCACGGGTTAGCTGCATGCTTGGTCCTTGTGGGCATTTCTGAAAGCAGTGACAACGAATCCTCCACGGAGTACGTCCCGGCTAATCCAGGGTTCTCAGCAGCTCCGGTGTTCTCGCACTTACTAACCGTGCCTTGCTGTTCTCCCCAGAATCGCCCTGGCTTTCTCGCACTTACTTACCAGTCGACGTATTCCTCACCACAAAGTTCACTGCCATTGGGACTCGAGGCTTCTCCAGTGCAATGCTGGTACCTGCCCTTTGCTGGCCTCCATGCCTGGCCAGTGTCCCTCATCCATATTCTGGAGTTTGCTCTTTATAGCTCACATTCCCTCAGACCAAAGTCGAGGCCGAATGTTGCATTGTTTGATTGAGCACTGCTGGGCTGCGGTTGTACCTATCAATTGCTCCGACACACCGGCACCGCGGAGTCTATGCTTCAAGCTGCTTTACCGCTTTGCGCCCAGTAGCATCAGCCGTCCAAGCTGCATGCAGTGCTTCCAGAGTCTCCCAGACTCAATTCCGGCAGACCAATAAGTGCCCGGCCTGCCCATTCCATCATTCTTCCCTCAGCTGATGCGAGGCCGGAACATCATGCACCTTCTTCATCAGCGAGGCGTTTTCGCAACCCTTCTGTTGTTCCCTCAGCCTTGGCGAGGCCGAACCATCCATTCCCTCAGCCGAGGCGAGGCCGAACCTTTACTCCAGCATAGCGAGGCCGAAACTGCCCTTGCATAGCCTCACATGGCATCTCCGCTGGTTTCACGGGTTCTGAAAGCATTGTGCTGCGAGGGTATGTTGATCACCCTCATTCCGGCAAGCTAAGCCTGCATTCGGGTTTGCCCTCACATGGCCCTTAATGGCGAGGCTGTGCTCGCAATTCAATCCACTTCCACTTGCCTGGTTACTGGCCGGCGACGTTTCATCACCTCAAAGGAGCATCCATTCCTCATCATCTTCCGACAAGGCCAGCATCCTTCTCGACACATCAGGGCCATACACCATAATCACCAGCCTACCCAGGTACCTGATTTCACGTCCGCTGCCATCAATCATCAGGGATGGGTTTGTGGGATCGACATAGAAATCGATGTTCCAAAGCCTCGCATCCTCACAGCATCGGAAATCCCGGAGCTGCAGGTGGAGGTTAGCTGCATTCAGGCTTCTTTGGACATTCCAATTCCCACAGCTGCCCCAGGCTATGTTGCCTCTCCTGGTGCGACGGACAAAGTGGATACGATATGACTGCGACAGTTCCAGGAAAAGCCCTTCACGACGCCCCTGGTGTGACCATGCAAATACACAGCACGCAATTGCCGGCATGGTCCGTCGCTCTCCGTCTGCCTTGCAGCAAGTCTCTTTGGCGTGTGGCACACTGTCCAGGGCACTGTGGACGGCCACTCTGGTCGCCGATAGCCCACGAGCGGAAATCTGCGGTTGAGACGGGGCCCTGTTCCAACAAAGGAAGTTAAGGCCTCGGAACCCTCTTCGCTCGCACAGGTCTGCTATCTTCTTGCACCTCAGTTCCAGGAGGTGTTTCCCTCAACCGTGGTGAGGCCGAACTATGTTGTCCCTCCGAGCGAGGCCGAAGACTTTCCACAATCCTCAGCTTATGCGAGGCCGACAACACCCTCAGCAGCGAGGTCGAAAGTTCCCTCAGCACTCGGCGAGGCCGTACACAGGCAGCTATGTGGCTGGCAGAACTACCGAGCAAACACAGTGGTTTCGGTTTGAGTCCTGTTGGAGCCCACCCTTAGGTACAGCCTCCAGGCCACCGAACAGCTCACTACCTGCGCACCCCACCGGGGTTGAGCCGAGACTTGAGCCAGGTGAATTTTTCGTCTGCACGCTGCGAGGCGTAGCCACCCGAAGGGGCTGTGGGTTCAAGTGAAACAAAACTTACTAAAACTGTGGGGTGAAACTGCCGGTAAGTTCCCCCTCTCATTCCTTGTCCTCGGTTTTGACGTACCGCTACCCTCAACCGAAGTGAGGCCGGAATGTCCTTTTGACCAAGTCGTTGCCATTGGCTTGAAGACTTTGGCCAAGGCAAATTGCCTGTATGCTTGCACATTCTCTGTGTTGTCTATTCGGGAGGCGATCCATGCCCTCGTTCGTGGAGGCCGCTATCCCTCACCGAATGGAGGTCATTCCTTTAGACCCAGATGCTCGTTCTACGAGCCTCATTGCATGTCCTGAGTGCTTCCATCCACCCCTCAACCGTAGTGAGGCCGGACATGTCTTCAAACCAGGTCATGGCCCAAGGCTTCATGGACTCTGGTTACGGTGGCTGCCTCTTGCATGCACAGGGCATACTTCCTGTGGCTTTTGCCGGGAGGTGATCCATGCCCTCCGATTCTCAGAGGCCGCTATCCCTCTACCGGCGGGGTGGTCAATCCCCATACATAGACCGTTCCATATTGATTGAGGCCATTCTGCACTTTCTCGTCATCTCACCTTGACGGATCCATGCCCTCGATTCACACATCTCCAACACGAGCCAAGCAGGAGGAACAGGTGAAGTACCTGCCCAAACATACCCCTTTTTAGGCTGGAGGACGCTAAGCGACCGAAAACGCCGCTACGCACCGGTGACCCCACGCCACACACCTTCAACAGGTGGCCGGTACAGGCGCCTGACAGGGGGCCGGGCAAGGTGCCGACAACCAGGTCAAACCCACCCTGCCTGTGAGGATATTATGTACGAGGCCGCTATCCATTGTGAGACTTGACATTCTCATCCAGCCGTAGCCATTGTTCCAAAGACAGTCGGCTGGCTCTCTTGTTTGCCACCAAAACTCCATACTCTCACTTGGGAGTCGATTTCCTTCAACCGAAGTGAGGCCCACTCTGCGACCACGGTTTAGCTGCATGCTTGGTCCTTGTGGGCATTTCTGAAAGCAGTGACAACGAATCCTCCACGGAGTACGTCCCGGCTAATCCAGGGTTCTCAGCAGCTCCGGTGTTCTCGCACTTACTAACCGTGCCTTGCTGTTCTCCCCAGAATCGCCCTGGCTTTCTCGCACTTACTTACCAGTCGACGTATTCCTCACCACAAAGTTCACTGCCATTGGGACTCGAGGCTTTTCCAGTGCAATGCTGGTACCTGCCCTTTGCTGGCCTCCATGCCTGGCCAGTGTCCCTCATCCATATTCTGGAGTTTGCTCTTTATAGCTCACATTCCCTCAGACCAAAGTCGAGGCCGAATGTTGCTTTGTTTGATTGAGCTCTGCTGGGCTGCGGTTGTACCTATCAATTGCTCCGACACACCGGCACCGCGGAGTCTATGCTTCAAGCTGCTTTACCGCTTTGCGCCCAGTAGCATCAGCCGTCCAAGCTGCATGCACTAAAAATTACCTCGCTTGAGGTGTTGCGTTCTCAGCTAGGCCCTCTCTCAGCTGCAACCCTCAGCACTCGCGAGGCCGAACTTTGCCCTCCGCATGCATTGCTGTTGAGGCACTTGTTGTGGCATCAGCCTCCATAAGTTTGGCAATCCCCACTCAGCACTGGATGTTCTGTTCGAGGCATATTCCCTCAATGCATGCGAGGCCGCAAAGTGAAACACGTGAGGTATGAAAGAATGCTACTCCAGGTTCGTCCGCAGCTCCGGCTTTCTCGCACTTACTAACCGTGCCTTGCAGCCTCCCCCAAAGTAGCGTCACCCTGGCTTTCTCGCTCTTACTCACCAGTTGACCAATAATGCATCTCACGCGGTTGCTACATGGTAAAACTGCAGCTCGAGGTCCCGGCGTTCTCGCTCTTACTAACCCGGACCGACACTGCAGAGAAGCATGGACTGTTGTTCCCTCAGCGGAGGCGAGGCCGAACAACCATTCCGCTGCATCTGCGCAGCCAGGCCCTCAGCTCCTCACTGAGCCAGGGCTATCTTAGACAGAGTTCCCTTGCTGGCAAGCCCTCTATCTCTATGTGACCCCCGCGGTGCCACGTATAAGCAGCTGCTCCGCGTGTCTTAGGACCACAGTTTTCATTCGGATTTGTTGTTGTAGGCCTTCCAGTGCTTGAGGCCGAATCCAAACACCACATCTCACGTCACACGGCTAGGCAATTTGGCTCCAACATCTGAAGATAGTGACACATACTCTGCGTGGCGTCCGCGTGAGCTAGCCTGTCCTATTGTTTAGGAGTTCGGCTCCTTTCATCGCTTGTCTTACCACAGGTCTCTTTCGGTGGCCCGTACTCAGCAGCCAGCACATGTACCATCCTCAGACGCCAGAGCCGCCTTGCCCCAGCAAGTGCCCATACAAACCACTCACCAATAGTGAGAGCCAACATCTTCAAACAACCTCCAGCGGCCGTGCCGCGAGGACCTAAACATCTGCAAGGTTCCGCCTTGTCTGTGTGCACGGACAGACCCCAGCCCTTGCAGGAGACGTGGATGTAAACAACAGCAGGCCTGCCATGTCCAGCAGGCTGATTACCATTGGTTGCCTTCAGATGGGAAAAGCGCGAAGATCGGGTAACCTCCATCTGAATCCTTTCCGGCCAATACCAACCCTTACAAACCCTCAGCACGGAGCGAGGCCGAAGGAGGCTTCTTGGAGTATTGGTTTTCCGGGGAGCAGCCACCAACAGCTGCTCTTCAACTTGCACTGCGCCGCACCACAGTCCTACTGCAAGTTCTTTGGCAACGGTTTCTCAGTAGCACCAGTCAATGAGCTTTACGACACTGATGCCTCTGGTTATTTGTGTCCAGGCAGATCCACCAGGGTTGGGCCAAATCTTTTCTACCTGATCCTACCTGCGAAGAAAATCCTGTTGTGCTCAGCTTGCAGATCCCCGAAAACCTGCAAGCTTGGGCTCGAGCACACCGCAATTGTTCGGGACACTCCTGTCGCCACTGCAAGGATGCCTCTTGCAGTGCGACGTTGGCCTGCACTGTCTGCAGCGTGCCTGGCCGTTTTTCCCCGTGTTTCGGTCTCACCTTCGTTTTCCACACAAGTGAGCGAGGAACCCAAACTCACCTTCAGCACAGCCCTCAATCCAAATGAGGGTCGGTGGGTTTTGCTCACCCAGAGACAGCAGGAATCTCTGGTGAGCAACAGGCTTGCGTCACCCCTCAAGCAATGCGAGGCTGCAACTCTCACTGTGACCCAGAGCAGACTGTAGGCCACAAGGTTCCCTCAGCAACGCGAGGACGAAAAGCTACCCTCTAGCGAAGCGAGGCCGAAAACTGTGCACTCACGCCCTTCGTCGACGGCAGCAGTTGGCGGGCCGCCGCTCTATGACAGCTTAGCCGGTCAGCCGGCCTACGAGCAAACACAGTTTTGCCAGGGCCTCAAAACGGAACCTACCCTCAGTTACAAGCCCCAGGGCCAGCCACAACGGCACTAAAGACGCTCTCTACCTGAGCACCCCACCGGGGTTGAGCCGAAACCTTGAGCCAGGTGAATTTTACACACCCCCTCATGCACAGATGATCCTGGGGTAGTTCCCTTCAGTCCTTTCTTTCCTCCTGCTTCAGGATCTTCTTTCCAATCCTGACCAGAGCCTTTCCAAGCTCCTCCGGGTAGGTCCCAGACTCCTTCAGAGACTCACTCTTCGAGTGTTCGTGGTTTCCTGCGCAAACGTACGAAGACAGTTCCCACACGCAGGCAGCACTATTAGAAGCGAACCACCATCTCTTCCAAGTCTTCTCTTTCTTCTCGAAGCAGCACCTATCTACTAGACATCCTTGCGTCAGACCAATGCTTTTAGAGACTTCTAGAAATACCGTTTCCTTCCACAAAGAGGACCTTTCAGGCCATTCGTGGGTTAACAGCAAACCCTCGTTAGAGGCATAGGGGCCGAAGAGCTTCCCTATAAGTCTCCAGCAACTCTTGTGAATCTTTAGCGTCTTCCGCCAAAGTTCCAAACCTCGTCGCTTGCGGAAACGCAGGTACCTCAAGGGGCAGCCTGAGCTGCAAAGCGTAGACAAATGCGCAAAGACACGGACCTTTCCCTGCTTCAGGACTCTTAAGATCTCTTCAAGAACAAGAAAGGTGTTCTTACTCAGAAGATTGATTTCCCGAGTCACTCCGAAGTACGCTATGCCTTTCTCTCGAGCACACGCTCTCGCAAAAGCACTCGACTCTTCGCAGCAAAGCTCCAGAACGACGAGCGACACTGTTCCTCTAGCCACTGCCGTCGCGGCTTCCATCCAGGAGCTAGGAACCTCCAGCGGAGAGGACCTTACTGCGTTCGAAGATACTTCCTTAGTGATATTGGGCTCATTTCTTACTTCTTCGACGTTTTCTTCGGAGATCGACGACCACGATTCTGGCTCGTTAATGAGGCCAGCTGCCTCACAAAGACTGACCACATTCTCCGCAGTTGGGGATTTCGTTAGAGCATCTGCGGGGTTGAGTTTCCCCGGTATATACTCCAGCGTCAATCTTTCCTTGGCGACTAGTTGTTGGAGAAAAGCAGCTCTCAACTCTATGTGGCGGACTTTCCTAAGGAGGGTACTCATTTGCGCTATGGACAGGGCGCTTTCAGAGTCCCCGTACGCGTGCAACTGATATCGGCCTTCCTCCGAATCAGAAGGCATCCCCTCCACCATCGTCTGCACCAACAGAGATATATACAATCCCTCTCTGGCGATTTCAGTCAGTGCTGCTAGCTCGGCTTCTGCCGATGACAAAGCTACGGTCGTCTGTTTCCGACTGAACGTCTTCAAGCAACAGTTGTTCCAGGTCACAATTCCACCACTCACAGAGTTCAAACCCCAAGACGCGTCAACAAAACACGACACTGACTCTCGGTCCTCATCAGGGGCTAAAAGCTCTCTACGTGAGGGGAACACTTGGACCTTATGCGGTAAACCAGACACCCACCTCAGAACATCCCTCATACAGGCTTCGGCTGCTTCGTTGGGGGCTGACTGGTGTCTTCCTAGAAAACCGCATACATACTGCAAATCAGGTCTTGAAAGCGACGCCCAGGCTAGGCGTCCCAAGGTACGCCTATAGCGCTCGTGCGCCTCTGGCGTAAGAGGTGTGTCCTGTCCTTTCTTGATGAGGTCGGCATACCGCCGCTCTAATGGTGGAAGCTTCGGCGCCACCTTAGTGATTCCGTACTCCTCACAGCAAGACCTCAAGTACTTAGCGTCCAAGCCAAAGTATACGCAGGGCTCTCCGGTCTTCTTCCGGAAGATCCTACGTCCCAAGAAAGACACCTCACCTGGTTTTCCTTCCAAGAGCTCACCTGTTAGCTTAAGCTTGTAGCATTTCTTCAGGTCTTCATACACCTTTCGAGCTTCGGCGGTGTTCTCGGCCCAAATCAACAGATCGTCAACATAAAAGAGGACAATCACCAAACCATTCTTGGTTTTCTTGCGGAAGATTGTAGGGTCCAAGATCTGCTGGAATCCTTGGTTTCCCAAGTACGCCGAAAGCTCCTTGTACCAAGAAAGCGGGGCACTTCGAAGCCCGTTCATGGCACGAAACAGTTTCAAGACGACCCTTTCGCCGGTCTTTGCGTTTCCTATGTTACTCGGAAGCTGCACAAACTCCGGCCGCGCAATAGCGGCGTGCATAAACGCTACCGACACGTCACAGGACAGCACAGACCCTTTTCTACACAGAACGGAAAGTAGGAGCCGCAGCCCTTCCAGGCTGGTGGTAGGAGAATAGATCCCCTCAGCGAGCGTTGTGCCGCCCATAGCGGCAAAATCGCGGACCACAAGTCTAGAGCGGTAGAGACCAGGCTTCTGAACCGTATTGACCCAACGGCTCGAAAGAACTCTTCTTCCGCTCTCCTTAGGCAAGTCTGTACGCTTCTCGCTCGCTCACCACTTCTCCTACGTTGAAAGACTCCAATTCTTCTAGTTCCAGTTTCATGGACAGATAGAGGAGTTTGGGATCTAACAGCTCACCAGAGGTCTCTGACACAGCTTGTTGGGGGACCTGACAGCAGATTCTACTCCCTCCAAACTTCAGCTCAAAGGAAGACGCCGCTTGATTGCTCACCGCGCGGCAGTCAGGTCCTTCACCTAACTTCTGAAGATAATGATCCGTCAACCAATCAATCTCCATGTCCTCCATGTCAGGTTCAGGAAGATCGCCACCTGCTACCCCCTCATGACCTTCAGATCCCACTTCTGTGGGCTTGTAATCTGGGACATAATCAGGAAGCATTTCTTCATCCTCTGGGGCTTCAATTTCTTCTTCTTTTGGAACAATGGGTTCCGCCGGCGGTTCAAACAGCAAAGGCTTTTCGGGGTCCTGCGTATCAAGCACAAGAGGATTAGCTTTCGCTAACAGCTCCAACGTTGGGCTGTCGTACGTGGGTTCGTCCCGTTCAAAGATCCCACGACACGCTGGAAAGACCTCAATCTCTCCATCTCCTCCAATGACAGTTCCATACACACCTCCACCTCTAGGATGGACGGGGCCCAGATAGCTTACTCGAACCGTCTTGGCTCCCCGGAACTTTTCTAGATGTCGTTTGGAACCGCCAACTTTAGCCTGCGCAGAACAGCCGAAAGGAAGCGTCCTAGTCCTTTGGACTATCTCCTCGTGCAACCTGTCTATTGCTGTGGTACTGTTGTTGCTGTCAAAGTTCCACAAGTTGAAACTGCGTGCGGCGTACAGCAAACAAGTTTGCCACAACATTCCACCTAGAGGTAACTGCCAAGCAGCGCCACCTTCTTCAGCAGGTCGTCGACGCTTTATTTCCGCCTCTAGGTCGAGCCATATCGACCAAAATCCCTGCTTCATTGCAGAGACCTGCCTTTCCACAGCACCTTTAGACTGCGGACGGTATCCTGGCACAACATCTACAATCGTAGGGTTCTCGCGCCTCTGCGCCGCGACCCTCTCGCACATGGATATCAGACCCTGTTCGTTGTCGCACCGAAACGTTAAAGTCTTTTGGTGCAATCCAATTTCGCGGATAAACCGATCGATATTGAATAACAAGTTCGGGTCGTGTAGTTCCATGGCGGGGATAGACATTGAGTACCGGGACGCAACATGTACAAGAAGAAGAACCCTCAGTTTCCCAAAATAATAGAAATCGACCCCAATGGTTTGATTCTCCTTCTGTAGCTGCCTCTTCAGTCTCCTGGCTGGGACTTTGCCTTTGCTAGAGCAGCAGCTTTCGCAGTTCACATCATAGGGAAAATGACCTCGGGATCGATGTACCTGAAGTGCGTGGGTTCGCAAAGGAATCCTTTCTTCAATCTCCTCTCCTTGTGGAATTGGGGCTTCAGGAGGTTGTTCCGGGTTTTGTGGGGAACGATTCGGTTGGTTTGAGGAAGACGGGGGTTCAGCCTCATCACGGTCCAAGATTAAGGGGTCAGAGCCTGTGCCACTTCCTGGAAGGGGCAGCCCTCTGAGCATCCGCAGATGCCCAGTCAATGGCTGCTTTAAGCCTCCTTCCGGCACTCTCTCATCATTTCCCTTCAACACAAAGCATGCCACATCAAGACAACATGCCAAAACATGCCACACATGCCGCAAACAAGCCAACAACTTTAAGGTTTTGGGCTTTCCCTTAGTTGGGGCTTTCGGGCTTTTCCTACCAACCAACAAGATCCGTTCTACGCAAACACGCTTGAAGCATTTTTGGGTGCGAGTACGAATCCAACATCCTCCTTTTCGGGGCTTAATCCTCCTCATCTTAGGGGTTCTTCTGGAGTCTCTCTGAAACAGCTTTTCGAGCAATTTCCAAAGACCCGAAACAACGACCCCAACCAAGGCACTGAAGATCAGGATGAGGAACACCATCGCGGACTCAACGACCACTCCTATGAATTTAACCGGGAACGAGCACGTACCTGGACGCCCCGTCGCAAGTTTGAGAGGCCTAATCCCTGCTGGCCTTTCTCCGGAGGGTTTAGGCAGCAGTGAGAGGGGCCTAATCCCTGCTGTCCTCTCTCCGGAGGGTTTAGGAAGGAGTGAGAGAGGCCTAATCCCTGCTGGCCTTTCTCCGGAAGGTTTAGGCAGCAGTGAGAGGGGCCTAATCCCTGCTGTCCTCTCTCCGGAGGGTTTAGGAAGGAGTGAGAGGGGCCTAATCTCTGCTGGCCTTTCTCCGGAGGGTTTAGGAAGGAGTGAGAGAGGCCTAATCCCTGCTGGCCTTTCTCCGGAGGGTTTAGGCAGCAGTGAGAGGGGCCTAATCCCTGCTGTCCTCTCTCCGGACGGTTTAGGAAGGAGTGAGAGAGGCCTAATCCCTGCTGCTGGCGCCTCTCCGGAGGGTTTAGGCAGGAGTGAGAGAGGCCTAATCCCTGCTGGCCTTTCTCCGGAGGGTTTAGGCAGCAGTGAGAGGGGCCTAATCCCTGCTGGCCTTTTTTTAGGAAGGTTTAGGCAACAGTGGGAGGGGCCTAATCCCTGCTGCTGGCGCCTCTCCGGAAGGTTTAGGAAGGAGTGAGAGGGGCCTAATCCCTGCTGCTGGCGCCTCTCCGGAGGGTTTAGGCAGGAGTGAGAAGGGCCTCATCCCTGCTGCTGGCGTTTCTCCGGAGGGTCTAGGCAAGAGTGAGAAAGGCCTAATCCCCTCTACGCCCTCTGTGGCCAGATTTCCAAAGGGACGACACAGGTCGGCTATTTTTGAGGTCTCTTGGCCACTCCATCCCAAACAAATCAAGTCAAGCCATGTCAAGGTTCCAGGGCCATGGTTACTGCCGCTTCTGCTTCTGGCAACAAGCAAGGGGAGCGACTCGTCATGCCACACACAAGCACACGTGCCATGCTTCAGGGTTCTAGGGACGTCATGCCCAGCGCAAGCACAAGACACCACGCCAAACATGCCAGCGCTGCCTTGCGTTAAGGCTTGGGACCCTTGAAAATCATGGTAAAACATCTCCTCCTTGCTCTTTTTGGCTCGCGCGCCTAGCGCGTCATTCTTCCAACCCCCAAAACAGAGCCGCGCACCGCATGCGCCGATCCTTCCTTCTTCGAAAACAAAACTCTCATGCCAACACACCGCAAAACATGCCACAAGCCATGCCAACAACCATGCCAAAATATGCCAGCAAGACTTTCCTAAAGACTTCTGGGCCATTTCAAGGCATTTTCGGGGTACTTTCGGGCATTTTCGGGGTGTTTCGGGGTAAGCTCTGTGCACTTCGGGCACGCTCAGGGTGCTTGCGGGGTATTCTTGAGGAACTTCAGGGACCACTTTCGGGGATACTTCGGCTCTAAGCCCTCGCAGCAAGAAAGCAAACGGCGTCTCAAGCAAAGCATGCCGGCAATCACCGCTCTCTCTTCCTTGTGGCTTCTCGACTTCCGCCTTCTTTCCTCCTGTCGTCGCTTTCTTGAGGATGCTCGGTCCTGGCTGTGGCTTAACAACAGAGTCCTGCAAGCAGGTAATCGCGTCTATTTCCATGTCCGAGCCCGAAGGCTGGCGTGAAGAACGACCTTTCCCTGCTTTCTGACGTCTGCCCCCGCTCAAAGCCCACCAAGCACGATTCGCTGAAACGAGTTTCACGTTACGCTTGCCTTTGTACAACCTAGACCCGGTTTTGTAGAGATACGTTCTCCACCCTTTCTCCACCGCCGCCCAGGGACTAATGGCGTTAAACGTAACTTCCGCAACGAGAACCTCCGTCAAAAGAAGGCTACAATCACCGAAGACGACCTCTAAGTCGACGACGCCTGATACGGGGATCTTCCCCCCTGAAGCGTTGTACAGAGTGACCTCTCTCTCGTGCTTCTTGACCACCCTGAATCCGCTGAGGTGTTCAGAGGAAACCACATGACACGTGGCTCCAGAATCCACTAACCAAACGTCTCTCGGTTCTAGCTGAAAGCTGGCGCAGATGCGCTCTACATCCCCTGCAGTCAACGAATTGCTAACAGGTCCCAATCGTTGCTTGTCGAGTGAAAAACCTACCCTACGCTCAGACGACTCAGAAAGGCTCAGTTCAGGACTTCGTTGGGCAAAGCGCATCGCCATCACACTCTGTGTTGGCTCTGCTTCCGCCTCGGACTCTGGTTCTCCCATAGCCCGGGCGCGGTTCTTCTTCTTCTGCTTCTTTCCTTTGCCCTTTCCTTCGCCCTTCTTTCCTTTGGCACCCTTGTCTCCCTTGGAGGTGGGCTTTCCTTTCGGCGTTGGAGAGCGAGGAGCTCCCTTCGGAGTGGGGGACCTCTGTCCTTTGGGGCCTCCAGTGCCCTTTCCACTCTGCCGCCCTTGCCGCCTTTCTCACCAGCCTCACGCTGTCGAGACCAACAATCCTTTGCTACATGACCATGCTTGCCGCAATGGTCGCAAAGCTTGCCGTCCATTCCACGATTGGCTGCAGTCGGCACGTCGCACATCCTGAGCTGTTCTTCGAAGTATTTGAGGCTCTTCGTGAGCTCACTCCAGCTGTTGGCGTTGCCGTGCAGCGCCACATACTGTCTCGCCGGATGTGAAACGGCCTGCAGCAGGATAGAGCAACGATCTGCTTCGGAGAGCTTCAACTCGGGGAAGTTGCTCAACTTGATCTCCGCCTTGGCGATTTCGTCCTCCAAGTGTCTGATGATGTCCATGGGCTTCTTGAGCCCCGAACATTGTGCATGCAACTTCATGCAACCGTCTCTCACGTAGACGGCTTCCATTCGAGACACAATGGAGTAGTTGAGGTGCAGGGTGCGAACTGCCTCGTAGCCGGTAGCAGACATGCTCTGTCTTTTGCTACAGCTTCGAAGCAACTCCAAACCACGCTCCCACTTCGCCTTGCTCTGCGACAGCAGGTAAAACAACTTCGCCGACCGAGCTGCAGTGTCAGGAGGCAAAAGGTCCTGTCGGATCTCGTCCTTGACACCAATGCAGAGACGAATCTCGTGCACGTAGGCTTCGTCCTGCAGGGCCAGCCAAGAACTCAGCGTCTCCAGGAAGCTGTGCCAAGCTTCAATCTCCCGCATGCGGTCTCTACCCATCTCTTGGTGGGCTATAACCGGCAACTGTGGAAGATACTTGTCGGCACGGTTGGAAACGTACCCTCCAGTTGAACTCCCAGCTTCCTTGGGCACCGAAGGTGGAGTAGAGCTCGAGACGCCAGTTCCTGCAGCAGACGTTGCTGCCACAAACGGGTCAAGAGGGGCAGATGCCGATTTCTTCTCGGCCTTTGCTTTGGCTTTGGCAGCCGCAGCTTCTGCCTCATCTCTTCTCTTCTCCTCACTGTCCATGCGACAAAGCATGGTCGCCACAAGCTGCTGGTTCTGTTCTAACTGTCGACGGTACTGCTCCATCAAAACTTCTTGGCTTCTCTGCTGTTGCTGCATGATCCACAGCATCTCAACCACCAAGTCTTCTCCCACAGCACCTACACCAGATGCACCGGCAGGCTGAGAACTTGCAACACCGGACGGAACTCCTTGGGTTCCAAACAGCAAAGTCTCCTTCTCGGGAGTGTTGTCAGGGACTGGGACTTGCTTAGGAGGCAACGTCCCGTGCACCGGAGAACTCTGTGGGCTTCCATGCACACTTCCGCCTTGCTCTGGAGTCGCCATGGCGTGGAGGCACTCAACACAGGCGCTGGAGGCACTCTCAGTGCTGCGCTACCATGTGGAAAGACTTGAGCCAAACACCAAAGTGTTCAGCAAGCCTTCAGTTCTTTGCCTTTTTTTTTTGGACTAACGCCTCTTTCTGCATCAGTGGCACAGTAGGCCGGTCTTGTTGGCTCGACGTAAAGGGTGAAACAAAGTCAGCACACAATCCGCCAGACACACCAAGCAACCACCAAGCAAACAAACACCAAAGAAACAAAGCGAGCAATCGCGCTGAACTACTGGATGGCCCACGGACTCAGTAATCGAAATCGTCAATGAAGTTCCCCGCCTCTGACCTGTGCCACTTCCTGGAAGGGGCAGCCCTCTGAGCATTGTAATCTGGGACATAATCAGGAAGCATTTCTTCATTCTCTGGGGCTTCAATTTCTTCTTCTTTTTTGGAACAATGGGTTCCGCAGGGGTTCAAACAGCAAAGGCTTTTCGGAGTCTGCGTATCAAGCACAAGAGGATTAACTTTAGCCAACAGCTCCAACGTTGGGCGTCGTCGTGGTTCGTCCCGTTCAAAGATCACGACGCTGGAAACACCTCAATCTCTCCATCTCCTCCAATGACAGTTCCATTCACACCTCCACCTCTAGGATGGACGGGGCCCAGATGGCTCACTCGAACCGTCTTGGCTCCCCGGAACTTCTCTAGATGTCGTTTAGAACCGCCAACTTTGGCCTGCGCAGAACAACCGAAGGGAAGCGTCCCAGTCCTTTGGACTTTCTTCTCGTGCAACCTGTCCATTGCTGTGGTACTGTTGTTGCCGTCAAATTTCCACAAGTTGAAACTGCGTGCGGCGCACAGCAACAAGTCTGCCACAATTCTACCCAAAGTTAACTGCCAGGCGGCGCCACCTTCTTCAACAGGTCGTCGACGCTTTTTATCTGGTCACAAGGAAGCACAGAGCTTGTGGGGGAATGCAAATTGCAACATTGCAGATTCCCAAAACCACCATCATGTTGCCACTGGTGCGACAGCGGATTCAAACCAAGGTCATCAGACTCCAGAAGAACCAAGCCCGAAAAAGGAGGATGTTGGATTCGTACTTGCACCCAAAAAATGCTTCAAGCGTGTTTGCGTGGAACGGATCTTGTTGGTTGGTAGGAAAAGCGCGAAAGCTCCAACTCAGGAAAAGCCCAAAACATGAAAGTTGTTGGCTTGTGTGCGGCTTGTTTGGCATGGTGTCTAGATGTGGCATGCTGTGTGTTGAAGGGAGATGATGAGAAAGTGCCGGAAGAAGGCTCAAAGCAGCCAGTGACTGAGCAGAGCCCACAGAAGTGGGATCTGAAGGTCATGAGGGGGTAGCAGGTGGCGATCTTCCTGAATCTGACATGGAGGACATGGAGATTGATTGGTTGACGGATCATTATCTTCAGAAGTTAGGCCGAGCTGTAAGCAATCAAGCGGCGTCTTCCTTTGAGCTTAAGTTTGGAGGGAGTAGAATCTGTTGTCAGGTCCCCCAACAAGCTGTGTCAGAGACCTCTGGTGAGCTGTTGTATCCCAAACTCCTCTATCTATCCATGAAACTGGAACTAGAAGAATTGGAGTCTTAGCGAGCGAGAAGCGTACAGACTTGCCTAAGGAGAGCGGAAGAAGAGTTCTTTCGAGCCGTTGGGTCAATACGGTTCAGAAGCCTGGTCTCTACCGCTCTAGACTTGTTGTCCGCGATTTTGCCGCTATGGGCGGCACCACGCTCGCTGAGGGGATCTATTCTCCTACCACCAGCCTGGAAGGGCTGCGGCTCCTACTTTCCATTCTGTGTAGAAAAGGGTCTGTGCTGTCCTGTGACGTGTCGGTAGCGTTTATGCACGCCGCTATTGCGCGGCCGGAGTTTGTGCAGCTTCCGAGTAACATAGGAGCTCCAGCAGCAAGGCTATCCTTTTCCAAATGAGGATGTGCTGAGTCCCGAACGTGCACAGGCCCACTACCATGCCTTCACCCGAAGCTGGGGAAGGTTTGGATTGTCCAGGATATGTGAGGGATGCCGAATCCTCACGACAGGCAGGCACTGCAGACCGGCCAAACCGACAGGAAAGATGTTGTGCAAGAATTGTCGTGAAAAGACTGTCAAGATCCTTTTGCCGGTCCTGCCGCCCATCCCCGAAGCACTCCAGATTCTCCAGCCCCGCAAAGACCGGCGAAAGGGTCTTCTTGAAACTGTTTCGTGCCATGAACGGGCTTCGAAGTGCCCCGCTTTCTTGGTACAAGGAGCTGTCGGCGTACTTGGGAAACCAAGGATTCCAGCGGATCTTGGACCCTACAATCTTCCGCAAGAAAACCAAGAATGGTTTGGTGATTGTCCTCTTTTATGTTGACGATTTGTTGATTTGGGCCGAGAACACCGCCGAAGCTCGAAAGGTGTATGAAGACCTGAAGAAACGCTACAAGCTTAAGCTAACAGGTGAGCTCTTGGAAGGAAAACCAGGTGAGGTGTCTTTCTTGGGACGTAGGATCTTCCGGAAGAAGACCGGAGAGCCCTGCGTATACTTTGGCTTGGACGCTAAGTACTTGAGGTCTTGCTGTGAGGAGTACGGAATCACTAAGGTGGCGCCGAAGCTTCCACCATTAGAGCGGCGGTATGCCGACCTCATCAAGAAAGGACAGGACACACCTCTTACGCCAGAGGCGCACGAGCGCTATAGGCGTACCTTGGGACGCCTAGCCTGGGCGTCGCTTTCAAGACCTGATTTGCAGTATGTATGCGGTTTTCTAGGAAGACACCAGTCAGCCCCCAATGAAGCAGCCGAAGCTTGTATGAGGGATGTTCTGAGGTGGGTGTCTGGTTTACCGCATAAGGTCCAAGTGTTCCCCTCACGTAGAGAGCTTTTAGCCCCTGATGAGGACCGAGAGTCAGTGTCGTGTTTTGTTGACGCGTCTTGGGGTTTGAACTCTGTGAGTGGTGGAATTGTGACCTGGAACAACTGTTGCTTGAAGACGTTCAGTCGGAAACAGACGACCGTAGCTTTGTCATCGGCAGAGGCCGAGCTAGCAGCACTGACTGAAATCGCCAGAGAGGGATTGTATATATCTCTGTTGGTGCAGACGATGGTGGAGGGGATGCCTTCTGATTCGGAGGAAGGCCGATATCAGTTGCACGCGTACGGGGACTCTGAAAGCGCCCTGTCCATAGCGCAAATGAGTACCCTCCTTAGGAAAGTCCGCCACATAGAGTTGAGAGCGGCTTTTCTCCAACAACTAGTCGCCAAGGAAAGATTGACGCTGGAGTATATACCGGGGAAACTCAACCCCGCAGATGCTCTAACGAAGTCCCCAACTGCGGAGAATTTGGTCAGTCTTTGTGAGGCCGCTGGCCTCATCAACGAGCCAGAATCGTGGTCGTCGATCTCCGAAGAAAACGTCGAAGAAGTAAAAGATGAGCCCAATACCACTAAGGAAGTATCTTCGAACGCAGTAAGGTCCTCTCCGCTGGAGGTTCCTAGCTCCTGGATGGAAGCCGCGACGGCAGTGGCTAAAGGAACGGTGTCGCTCGTCGTTCTGGAGCTTTGCTGCGAAGAGTCGAGCGCTATAGCGAGAGCGTGTGCTCGAGAGAGAGGCATAGCGTACTTCGGAGTGACTCGGGAAATCAATCTTCTGAGTAAGAACACCTTTCTTGTTCTTGAAGAGATCTTAAGAGTCCTGAAGCAGGGAAAGGTCCGTGTCTTTGCGCATTTGTCTACGCTTTGCAGCTCAGGCTGCCCCTTGAGGTACCTGCGTTTTCGCAAGCGACGAGGTTTGGAACTTTGGCGAAAGATGCTTCCTTCACGCGTGCGTGATTGTGCTTTATCGTTAGCTTAAACGAATGCGGGCAACGTTTGCCTAACAAGTTGTTAAGTCGGGAGACGGGGGAAACGTTCGCCCATGCAGTCGCTTGAAGCTCGAAGCGTAGCTTCCTGGTTTTTCTGTAGCGTGCATCAAGCTGCAACGGCAGCCTGAACTGATCCCCACCGTCATCTCCCAAAAGAAAAGGTGCTTGCGTTCCGGCAGTTATGCAATTAGGATAAGCTTCCGATATGCTAAAGATTCACAAGAGTTGCTGGAGACTTATAGGGAAGCTATTCGGCCCCTATTCCTCGAACGAGGGTTTGCTGTTAACCCACGAATGGCCTGAAAGGTCCTCTTTGTGGAAGGAAACGGTATTTCTAGAAGTCTCTAAAAGCATTGGTCTGACGCAAGGATGTCTAGTAGATAGGTGCTGCTTCGAGAAGAAAGAGAAGACTTGGAAGAGATGGTGGTTCGCTTCTAATAGTGCTGCCTGCGTGTGGGAACTGTCTTCGTACGTTTGCGCAGGAAACCACGAACACTCGAAGAGTGCGCCTCTGAAGGAGTCTGGGACCTACCCGGAAGAGCTTGGAAAGGCTCTTGTCAGGATTGGAAAGAAGATCCTGAAGCTGCAGGAAAGAAAGGACTGAAGGGAACTCCCCAAGGACCATCTGTGCATGAGGGGGTGTGAAAAATGTCCGACATATGCTGCCACCCAGGATTGGGACAGGGCAAAGAAGGGCCTTTCAAGTCTTGATGTTGCGTTGCGCCGTAAGCTGTCGCATGAAATTCTCCACCGGAAAAAGCGACATTCAGTGACAGTGCTTTTGGATTTAAAGGCCTTTTATGAAAATGTCCGACATGATAATTTCGTCAATCAGGCCATTTCCCTCAAAGTTCCGCCGTTGATCCTGAATGCAGCAATGTCGCTATACTCTGCTCAGCGCTTGATCAGTGCTGAACACTGTGTCTCTGGTCCGATCAAGCCCACCAAGGGCTTAGTTGCGGGCTGCCCATTTGCGCCTGGCCTCAGTAAGATCCCTTTTGACGAGATCCTGCGCCCGGCATGGGTTTCTGGCCTTGCCAAAACCATTGATCTCTACATTGACGACACTAGCTTTGACACTGAGGCTGGTAACCCCCACACAGCAGCGCGCCGGGCGGTGCAATTGTACAAGGCTGTGGTAGGAGGTTTGACAGCTGCTGGCCTCCCAGTCAGCCTGGGCAAGACAGCTTTTGTATGCTCGTCTCCAAAAGTTGAAGCTGCCCTTAAAGAGTATCTTCCTGAATCTGATCAAATCAAGAATGCCGCGAAGGACCTGGGGATTGATTGTACGGCTGGGCGTAGAAGGCGCATTCCGTTCCACCGTAAAAGGTTTGGGAAGGGCGTTAAGCGCAAGGCTAGGCTCTCGACCCTGCGTGTGAAATCGATGCCAGCTAGGGTCAGAGCCCTGAGGGCGGGGGTCCAAACTGTGGGCCTTTATGGCCATGAGGCAGTTGGGCTTGCGCCAAAGCGTATGCATTGGTTGCGTGCTTCCTTCGCACATGAATTGGGGCGAATGTCTTTGGGCTCGGTTGACCTCACCATTGACCATGCGTGCCCTAAGCGGCCGGACCCGGCCTTTACTATCATTTCCCAGCATTCAAGGCCATTCACAGGCTTCTGGGCTTCATTCCCGATAGCCAAAGGCAGCACTTTGATGATGTCTTGCCGGGTATGTGGCTTGAATACTCACAGGTGGAGTACCCCTGGAAGCGCGCTGCAGGGCCGGTTGGGGCCCTCCTATGTTACCTGCTTGACTTGGGTTGGACCCCGGTCAGTGCGGACACTTGGAAATGCCCTGAACAACCGCACAGCGTCACCACCAAGGTAGGCATGCACCACCTCCTTTGCTCCCTTTCTAAGGAAACAGATAGGTGGAGGCTCGCACGTATAGCCCAGCACGACATGCTTGAACCTCTGAGTGTGGGAATTGATTGGGCCCCCCTCAGAAAGCTTAGGAATAAGATGGCAGGCCAGGAGAGGTCAGGACTCATGGCTGTTTGGCAAGGAGCAATTCGTGCTGATCCTTGTGCCACTTGCCTGAGGTGCGGCTGTGCTGCTACCATGCAACATGTCTTATGGGAGTGTGACTGGTGGCAAACCAACCTCCCGGAACCGGCTTCCTTTCCTAGATTTCGGCAAGAGTGGCCCATTTCGTCACTGTGGGCCAGGGGCCTTCTGCCGATTTCGCCTTACCCTGATGATGGGGAATGGGTACGAACTACTGGTGCCTGGTGTGATGGCCAGATCATTTGTGGCGAGGCGATATACTTTGCTACTGATGGCTCCCCGGGGAAATCCAAGGACCCCAGGTTCCATCGGTATACCTGGGCTGCGATTGCCTTTAAGCTTGAAGGGGATGAGCCCGTCACGATCGCGACAGCTGTCGGCTCACTGCAATCTCCGCTATCGGTGTTCCGGGCGGAGGCAGCGGCTGTCAAGTTTGTAGCTGAGCATAGTGAAGGGAACGCAGACCTCACCTTGGATTGCAAGGGCATCCTGCCCAGAGTGAATGGTACACCTTCCATCCAGTCTGCCGACCTCTTCGACCCCATTCGACTGCATGCACAGAGACTCAGCCTTAACTGGGTATCCTCGCATTTAACGGAAGAACAATTCCGAGCAAAGTTTGGTGCTAACCAGCTTTGGAGGAGACGTGCTAACGAAATTGTGGACCAGCTTGTTGGCACGGCTGCCGAAGCTCGTAGGGACCTGAACTTTGAATCCCAAATTAAAAAGCGTGATGCAGTTGCCATTCAGGTTAACACCTTACTGGCCAGGAGAGCTGCAGCTCTCCTTTCGTATGACAAGGACCAAGGACCGCTGGTTCAGTGGCCTGACAAAGAGCAACGAAAGCTCCGCCAAAAGCCCAGGGTCAGGGATTCGGGTGTCCTGAAAAATTCTAAGCTCCCCAAAATCAAAGGTCCTAACAAAAGGGAACAGATTGAAGGCCTTCTTGCTGGTACACAGAACTTGGGGCACACCTGGGTAGAGGGTTGTAGGCTTCCTTCCAACCTTTCAGCGCGGTGCTCGAGGTGTGAGCTATACATCCAGCAGACTGAGCCCCTCCCTACCTTTTCCCTTAAGATCAAGCACCCTTGCCTAGGTGTTCAGGCGGACCCTCCTCCTTGGGATCCCCACCCTGATCATGTGTGGGTTAATTTAGGTAAGTCTTGGGTTTGCTCAAAGTGTGACAAGATGGTCAAAGTTGGTGTCCGCAAAATCCCGACCTGGATTGTAGCGCCTTGCAGGCCCACCAAAAGTAAGGTTGCTACTGCTAGCTCCAAAAAAGCAAAGGAGGTGACTGACACTGGGGTTCAAAGTGTTCGGGCCTTTTTTGTGTCGTCCTCCAGTCAGGAACCTTCACCTAAAATTTCTGTTCCCAAGCCTAAGCCAAAATCCAAAGCGAAGCAGTCTGGGCTCAAGCAAGCTAAGATTGCCTTTTAGCACGCTGCCTGTCCATAAGATTCCTGCCACCAAGGCATACTTCAAAGGCCGGCCAGGCAAGCGTGAAAGTGCCTGGCTCAAGCAGTCTGGGCACAACCAAGCTAAGACTGCCTCCTGAGTATGCCTCCGAAGCATAAATCCCCTGCCTCCAAGGCCTACTCAAAAGCCCGGCCGGGCAAGCGAGAGAGAGCTCGGCTTAGAGGTGCAGCTCCTAAGAGAGCGCCGCCTGCTGGTGTGAACCCCCCGCCTCCCAGGCGGAGAAGGGTGGAACCGCCCCTGAGCCCGGGCCACAACACGTGCAACCCCTGAGCCCTTGGTGGATAACCAGGCTCAGGGGAGGAGGAATCCTGGAGTTGTGCTTCGGGAAAATCCTCAGCTCGAGCAGCACAATCCTGTGCACCGCCCCCCAGCCGTGGTGGCAAACCAGGCTGAGAGGGATGAACCTCCTGGAATTGTCCTTCGGGAGAATCCCCATGCACCTGGGGCTGGTCCGGTTTTGGGTGCCCCAGACCAGGGCAGCTGCTCTGAAGAAAGCGAGGAGGAGCCAATGGTGCCTGATCCCATTGTGCATCCCGAGCCTCCTCCAGCACCGCCAGCTGCGCCTATGTTGCCTGCCCCGTTGAACTTTGACGATATGGATCAAGAAGCGGGCGCAGCCTTTGCTATTGCTGAGAGGGCTCGCAATACCAAGCCAGGACTGGTGGCTTTCAAATCCGATCTGGGCTATCCTGGTGTTTTCCAGGCCCTTCCCAAGGACCTGATCCACGTGTGGTTCAATGACACGGGGGACAGCACTGCGGCGTATATCCACAATGGAAGAACCAGATTCGGATATGACGCTGGTGGGGGCTACGTCTTGAAGGTTGGGACAAAGCAGGCCTTTGGAGATGAGGTGGCGATTTCGGCCTTGCTGCCTAAGGTGGCAGCCACCATCATTGGGGCTGGATCTACGACACTGCAGGTGCTGCTCTCTGGGCGACCATGGGAGTTTAGGTCCCATTTGGTGGCGTGGTCGATGGTGGAAAAAATCGAGCTCCTCACGGATTATGGTTCTCGGAACCAGATCCACCCTCAGTGGTCCTTGTATGCCTTCGCCCTCCTTTTGCAATTGAGCCGTCATTTTGCTCTTCGTGATGTGTCAAAAACCAACCTGGGAATTAAGCCAGGACTCAGTGCTGCGACGCCCATGTTGTGTTTTTTCGACCTCGCGGATTGGCACTTCGAAGGGCTTAATGCTGGAAGGTGGATTCCCAAGTATAGCTTGCGCAGCTTCGTCGAGACCCTTCGATGTGTCTGTGACGTTACGCCACTGGAGCCGTATCTCCGCAGGCAGGCGGTGGTCCCTTGCCTCAACGAGATTATTGCAGGTCTCCCCGCTGCGCTCAAGGCAAACTTGGAAATCCAAATGGTCCTCATGGACGGCCGACTTTCTGATTGGGCTCACCTTGCTGCATTGGCTAACCAATAAGCTTGGGCCTTCCAAGCTTTTGGTGTTGTCAGTCAGGTCTTGGGGTCTCCAGACCATTCAAGGCGTGGGCCCAGTCTTGTTTGCTGTGTGTGATTGCAGATGCTCGGGTTGTTGAACCCCGACTGTCATTGCCTGCTACCGTGAGTCTGCGTGCTTGGGTGTTCCAAGTGCAGCTAGGCCTTGGTGTAACCAGGCCTCAGGCATGGGTGCCAGCCTGAAGTGAGTGGCGCAGCTTGTAGCTGTAGGGTAGGTGTAACCCCGACGGTCTCATTTCTGAGCTTGGACTCAAGGCCTACTCCTTGCAGCTACTGCGTGAGTGGCTTTTTACTTTCTTAGGGTAGGTGTTCACCCGACTGTTTCACACAGAGCCAATGGACTCAAGGCCTCCGGCCGCTTCGTGCTTGCGTGGTGAAAAATGTCCGACATGATAATTTCGTCAAGCAGGCAATTTCCCTCAAAGTTCCGCCGTTGATCCTGAATGCAGCAATGTCGCTATACTCTGCTCAGCGCTTGATCAGTGCTGAACACTGTGTCTCTGGTCCGATCAAGCCCACCAAGGGCTTAGTTGCGGGCTGCCCATTTGCGCCTGGTCTCAGTAAGATCCCTTTTGACGAGATCCTGCGCCCGGCGTGGGTTTCTGGCCTTGCCAAAACCATTGATCTCTACATTGACGACACTAGCTTTGACACTGAGGCTGGTAACCCCCACACAGCAGCGCGCCGGGCGGTGCAATTGTATAAGGCTGTGGTAGGAGGTTTGACAACTGCTGGCCTCCCAGTCAGCCTGGGCAAGACAGCTTTTGTATGCTCGTCTCCAAAAGTTGAAGCTGCCCTTAAAGAGTATCTTCCTGAATCTGATCAAATCAAGAATGCCGCGAAGGACCTGGGGATTGATTGTACGGCTGGGCGTAGAAGGCGCATTCCGTTCCACCGTAAAAGGTTTGGGAAGGGCGTTAAGCGCAAGGCTAGGCTCTCGACCCTGCGTGTGAAATCGATGGCAGCTAGGGTCAGAGCCCTGAGGGCGGGGGTCCAAACTGTGGGCCTTTATGGCCATGAGGCAGTTGGGCTTGCGCCAAAGCGTATGCATTGGTTGCGTGCTTCCTTCGCACATGAGTTGGGGCGAATGTCTTTGGGCTCGGTTGACCTCACCATTGACCATGCGTGCCCTAAGCGGCCGGACCCGGCCTTTACTATCATTTCCCAGCACTTCAAGGCCATTCACAGGCTTCTGGGCTTCATTCCCGATAGCCAAAGGCAGCACTTTGATGATGTCTTGCCGGGTATGTGGCTTGAATACTCACAGGTGGAGTACCCCTGGAAGCGCGCTGCAGGGCCGGTTGGGGCCCTCCTATGTTACCTGCTTGACTTGGGTTGGACCCCGGTCAGTGCGGACACTTGGAAATGCCCTGAACAATCGCACAGCGTCACCACCAAAGTAGGCATGCACCACCTCCTTTGCTCCCTTTCTAAGGAAACTGATAGGTGGAGGCTCGCACGTATAGCCCAGCACGACATGCTTGAACCTCTGAGTGTGGGAATTGATTGGGTTCCCCTCAGAAAGCTTCGGAATAAGATGACAGGCCAGGAGAGGTCAGGACTCATGGCTGTTTGGCAAGGAGCAATTCGTGCTGATCCTTGTGCCACTTGCCTGAGGTGCGGCTGTGCTGCTACCATGCAACATGTCTTATGGGAGTGTGACTGGTGGCGAACCAACCTCCCGGAACCGGCTTCCTTTCCTAGATTTCGGCAAGAGTGGCCCATTTCGTCACTGTGGGCCAGAGGCCTTCTGCCGACTTCGCCTTACCCTGATGATGGGGAATGGGTACGAACTACTGGTGCCTGGTGTGATGGCCAGGTCATTTGTGGCGAGGCGATATACTTTGCTACTGATGGCTCCCCGGGGAAATCCAAGGACCCCAGGTTCCATCGGTATACCTGGGCTGCGATTGCCTTTAAGCTTGAAGGGGATGAGCCCGTCACGATCGCGACAGCTGTCGGCTCACTGCAATCTCCGCTATCGGTGTTCCGGGCGGAGGCAGCGGCTGTCAAGTTTGTAGCTGAGCATAGTGAAGGGAACGCAGACCTCACCTTGGATTGCAAGGGCATCCTGCCCAGAGTGAATGGTACACCTTCCATCCAGTCTGCCGACCTCTTCGACCCCATTCGACTGCATGCACAGAGACTCAGCCTTAACTGGGTATCCTCGCATTTAACGGAAGAACAATTCCGAGCAAAGTTTGGTGCTAACCAACTTTGGAGGCGACGTGCTAACGAAATTGTGGACCAGCTTGTTGGCACGGCTGCCGAAGCTCGTAGGGACCTGAACTTTGAATCCCAAATTAAAAAGCGTGATGCAGTTGCCATTCAGGTTAACTCCTTGTTGGCCAAGAGAGCTGCAGCTCTCCTTTCGTATGACAAGGACCAAGGACCGCTGGTTCAGTGGCCTGACAAAGAGCAACGAAAGCTCCGCCAAAAGCCCAGGGTTAGGGATTCGGGTGTCCGGAAAAATTCTAAGCTCCCCAAAATCAAAGGTCCTAACAAAAGGGAACAGATTGAAGGCCTTCTTGCTGGTACACAGAACTTGGGGCACACCTGGGTTGAGGGTTGTAGGCTCCCTTCCAACCTTTCAGCGAGGTGCTCGAGGTGTGAGCTATACATCCAGCAGACTGAGCCCCTCCCTACCTTTTCCCTTAAGATCAAGCACCCCTGCCTTGGTGTTCAGGCGGACCCTCCTCCTTGGGATCCCCACCCTGATCATGTGTGGGTTAATTTAGGTAAGTCCTGGGTTTGCTCAAAGTGTGACAAGATGGTCAAAGTTGGTGTCCGCAAAATCCCGACCTGGATTGTAGCGCCTTGCAGGCCCAACAAAAGTAAGGTTGCTACTGCTAGCTCCAAAAAAGCAAAGGAGGTGACTGACACTGGGGTTCAAAGTGTTCGGGCCTTTTTTGTGTCGTCCTCCAGTCAGGAACCTTCACCTAAAATTTCTGTTCCCAAGCCTAAGCCAAAATCCAAAGCGAAGCAGTCTGGGCTCAAGCAAGCTAAGATTGCCTTTTAGCACGCTGCCTGTCCATAAGTTTCCTGCCTCCAAGGCATACTTCAAAGCCCGGCCAGGCAAGCGTGAAAGTGCCTGGCTCAAGCAGTCTGGGCACAACCAAGCTAAGACTGCCTTCTGAGTATGCCTCCGAAGCATAAATCCCCTGCCTCCAAGGCCTACTCAAAAGCCCGGCCGGGCAAGCGAGAGAGAGCTCGGCTTAGAGGTGCAGCTCCTAAGAGAGCGCCGCCTGCTGGTGTGAACCCCCCGCCTCCCAGGCGGAGAAGGGTGGAACCGCAGGATGAGCAAGCCCCTGAGCCCGGGCCACAACACGTGCAACCCCCTGAGCCCTTGGTGGATATATAACCAGGCTCAGGGGAGGAGGAATCCTGGAGTCGTGCTTCGGGAAAATCCTCAGCTCGAGCAGCACAATCCTGTGCACCGCCCCCCAGCCGTGGTGGCAAACCAGGCTGAGAGGGATGAAGCTCCTGGAATTGTCCTTCGGGAGAATCCCCATGCACCTGGGGCTGGTCCGGTTTTGGGTGCCCCAGACCAGGACAGCTGCTCTCAAAAAAGCGAGGAGGAGCCAATGGTGCCTGATCCCATTGTGCATCCCGAGCCTCCTCCAGCACCGCCAGCTGCGCCTATGCTGCCTGCCCCGTTGAACTTTGACGATATGGATCAAGAAGCGGGCGCAGCCTTTGCTATTGCTGAGAGGGCTCGCAATACCAAGCCAGGACTGGTGGCTTTCAAATCCGATCTGGGCTATCCTGGTGTCTTCCAGGCCCTCCCCAAGGACCTGATCCACGTGTGGTTCAATGACACGGGGGACAGCACTGCGGCGTATATCCACAATGGAAGAACCAGATTCGGATATGACGCTGGTGGTGGCTACGTCTTGAAGGTTGGGACGAAGCAGGCCTTTGGAGATGAGGTGGCGATTTCGGCCTTGCTTCCTAAGGTGGCAGCCACCATCATTGGGGCTGGATCTACGACACTGCAGGTGCTGCTCTCTGGGCGACCATGGGAGTTCAGGTCCCATTTGGTGGCTTGGTCGATGGTGGAAAAAATCGAGCTCCTCACGGATTTTGGTTCTCGGAACCAGATCCACCCTCAGTGGTCCTTGTATGCCTTCGCCCTCCTTTTGCAATTGAGCCGTCATTTTGCTCTTCGTGATGTGTCAAAAACCAACCTGGGAATTAAGCCAGGACTCAGTGCTGCGACGCCCATGTTGTGTTTTTTCGATCTCGCGGATTGGCACTTCGAAGGGCTTAATGCTGGAAGGTGGATTCCCAAGTATAGCTTGCGCAGCTTCGTCGAGACCCTTCGATGTGTCTGTGACGTTACGCCATTGGAGCCGTATCTCCGCAGGCAGGCGGTGGTCCCTTGCCTCAACGAGATCATTGCAGTTCTCCCCGCTGCGCTCAAGGCAAACTTGGAAATCCAAATGGTCCTCATGGACGGCCGACTTTCTGATTGGGCTCACCTTGCTGCATTGGCTAACCAATAAGCTTGGGCCTTCCAAGCCTTTGGTGTTGTCAGTCAGGTCTTGGGGTCTCCAGACCATTCAAGGCGTGGGCCCAGTCTTGTTTGCTGTGTGTGAATTGCAGGTGCTCGGGTCGTTGAACCCCGACTGCCATAGCCTGCTACCGTGCGTCTGCGTGCTTGGGTGTTCCAAGTGCAGCTAGGCCTTGGTGTAACCAGGCCTCAGGCATGGGTGCCAGCCTGAAGTGAGTGGCGCAACTGGTGGCTGTAGGGTAGGTGTAACCCCGACTGTCTCACTTCTGAGCTTGGACTCAAGGCCTACTCCTTGCAGCTACTGCGTGAGTGGCTTGTAACTTACTTAGGGTAGGTGTTCACCCGACTGTTTCACACTGAGCCAATGGACTCAAGGCCTCCGGCCGCTTCGTGCTTGCGTGGTGAAAAATTCACCTGGGTTCTCCCCGCTGCGCTTAAGGCAAACTTGGAAATCCAAATGGTCCTCATGGACGGCCGACTTTCTGATTGGGCTCACCTTGCTGCATTGGCTAACCAATAAGCTTGGGCCTTCCAAGCCTTTGGTGTTGTCAGTCAGGTCTTGGGGTCTCCAGACCATTCAAGGCGTGGGCCCAGTCTTGTTTGCTGTGTGTGAATTGCAGGTGCTCGGGTCGTTGAACCCCGACTGCCATAGCCTGCTACCGTGCGTCTGCGTGCTTGGGTGTTCCAAGTGCAGCTAGGCCTTGGTGTAACCAGGCCTCAGGCATGGGTGCCAGCCTGAAGTGAGTGGCGCAACTGGTGGCTGTAGGGTAGGTGTAACCCCGACTGTCTCACTTCTGAGCTTGGACTCAAGGCCTACTCCTTGCAGCTACTGCGTGAGTGGCTTGTAACTTACTTAGGGTAGGTGTTCACCCGACTGTTTCACACTGAGCCAATGGACTCAAGGCCTCCGGCCGCTTCGTGCTTGCGTGGTGAAAAATTCACCTGGCCCAAGGTTTCGGCTCAACCCCGGTGGGGTGCTCAGGTAGAGAGCGTCTTTAGTGCCGTTGTGGCTGGCCCTGGGGCTTGTAACTAAGGGTAGGTTCCGTTTTGAGGCCCTGGCAAAACTGTGTTTGCTCGTAGGCCGGCTGACCGGCTAAGCTGTCATAGAGCGGCGGCCCGCCAACTGCTGCCGTCGACGAAGGGCGTGAGTGCACAGTTTTCGGCCTCGCTTCGCTAGAGGGAAGCTTTTCGTCCTCGCGTTGCTGAGGGAACCTTGTGGCCTACAGTCTGCTCTGGGTCACAGTGAGAGTTGCAGCCTCGCTTTGCTTGAGGGGTGACGCTAGCCTGTTGCTCACCAGAGATTCCTGCTGTCTCTGGGTGAGCAAAACCCACCGACCCTCATTTGGATTGAGGGCTGTGCTGAAGGTGAGTTTGGGTTCCTCGCTCACTTGTGTGGAAAACGAAGGTGAGACCGAAACACGGGGGAAAACGGCCAGGCACGCTGCAGACAGTGCAGGCCAACGTCGCACTGCAAGCGGCATCCTTGCAGTGGCGACAGGAGTGTCCCGAACAATTGCGGTGTGCTCGAGCCCAAGCTTGCAGGTGTTCGGGGATCTGCAAGCTGAGCACAACAGGATTTTCTTCGCAGGTAGAATCAGGTAGAAAAGATTTGGCCCAACCCTGGTGGATCTGCCTGGACACAAATAACCAGAGGCATCAGTGTCGTAAAGCTCATTGACTGGTGCTACTGAGAAACCGTTGCCAAAGAACTTGCAGTAGGACTGTGGTGCGGCGCAGTGCAAGTTGACGAGCAGCTGTTGGTGGCTGCTCCCCGGAAAACCAATAGTCCAAGAAGCCTCCTTCGGCCTCGCTCCGTGCTGAGGGTTTGTAAGGGTTGGTATTGGCCGGAAAGGATTCAGGTGGAGGTTACCCGATCTTCGCGCTTTTCCCATCTGAAGGCAACCAATGGTAATCAGCCTGCTGGACATGGCAGGCCTGCTTTTGTTTACATCCACGTCTCCTGCAAGGGCTGGGGTCTGTCCATGCACACAGACAAGGCGGAACCTTGCAGATGTTTAGGTCCTCGCGGCACGGCCGCTGGAGGTTGTTTGAAGATGTTGGCTCTCACTATCTGGTGAGTGGTTTGAATGGGCACTTGCTGGGGCAAGGCGGCTCTGGCGTCTGAGGATGGTACATGTGCTGGCTGCTGAGTACGGGCCACCGAAAGAGACCTGTGGTAAGACAAGCGATGAAAGGAGCCGAACTCCTAAACTCTAGGACAGGCTAGCTCACGCGGACGCCACGCAGAGTATGTGTCACTATCTTCAGATGTTGGAGCCAAATTGCCTAGCCGTGTGACGTGAGATGTGGTGTTTGGATTCGGCCTCAAGCACTGGAAGGCCTACAACAACAAATCCGAATGAAAACTGTGGTCCTAAGACACGCGGAGCAGCTGCTTATACGTGGCACCGCGGGGGTCACATAGAGATAGAGGGCTTGCCAGCAAGGGAACTCTGTCTAGAGAGAGCCCTGGCTCAGTGAGGAGCTGAGGGCCTGGCTGCGCAGATGCAGCGGAATGGTTGTTCGGCCTCGCCTCCGCTGAGGGAACAACAGTCAATGCTTCTCTGCAGTATCGGTCCGGGTTAGTAAGAGCGAGAACGCCGGGACCTCGAGCTGCAGTTTTACCATGAAGCAACCGCGTGAGATGCATTATTGGTCAACTGGTGAGTAAGAGCGAGAAAGCCAGGGTGACGCTACTTTGGGGGAGGCTGCAAGGCACGGTTAGTAAGTGCGAGAAAGCCGGAGCTGCGGACGAACCTGGAGTAGCAGTCTTTCATACCTCACGTGTTTCACTTTGCGGCCTCGCATGCGCTGAGGAATATGCCTCGAACAGAACATCCAGTGCTGAGTGGGGATTGCCAAACTTACGGAGGCTGATGCCACAACAAGTGCCTCAACAGCAATGCATGCGGAGGGCAAAGTTCGGCCTCGCGAGTGCTGAGGGTTGCAGCTGAGAGAGGGCCTAGCTGAGAACGCAACACCTCAAGCGAGGTAATTTTTAGTTTAGTTTCACCTTGACCAACGGCCCCTTCGGGTGGCTACGCCTCGCAGCGTGCAGAAGAAAAATTCACCTGGCTCAAGGTTTCGGCTCAACCCCGGTGGGGTGCTCAGGTAGAGAGCGTCTTTAGTGCCGTTGTGGCTGGCCCTGGGGCTTGTAACTAAGGGTAGGTTCCGTTTTGAGGCCCTGGCAAAACTGTGTTTGCTCGTAGGCCGGCTGACCGGCTAAGCTGTCATAGAGCGGCGGCCCGCCAACTGCTGCCGACGACGAAGGACGTTCGAGTGCACAGTTTTCGGCCTCGCTTCGCTAGAGGGAAGCTTTTCGTCCTCGCGTTGCTGAGGGAACCTTGTGGCCTACAGTCTGCTCTGGGTCACAGTGAGAGTTGCAGCCTCGCTTTGCTTGAGGGGTGACGCTAGCCTGTTGCTCACCAGAGATTCCTGCTGTCTCTGGGTGAGCAAAACCCACCGACCCTCATTTGGATTGAGGGCTGTGCTGAAGGTGAGTTTGGGTTCCTCGCTCACTTGTGTGGAAAACGAAGGTGAGACCGAAACACGGGGGAAAACGGCCAGGCACGCTGCAGACAGTGCAGGCCAACGTCGCACTGCAAGCGGCATCCTTGCAGTGGTGACAGGAGTGTCCCGAACAATAGCGGTGTGCTCGAGCCCAAGCTTGCAGGTTTTCGGGGATCGGCAAGCTGAGCACAACAGGATTTTCTTCGCAGGTAGAATCAGGTAGAAAAGATTTGGCCCAACCCTGGTGGATCTGCCTGGACACAAATAACCAGAGGCATCAGTGTCGTAAAGCTCATTGACTGGTGCTACTGAGAAACCGTTGCCAAAGAACTTGCAGTAGGACTGTGGTGCGGCGCAGTGCAAGTTGAAGAGCAGCTGTTGGTGGCTGCTCCCCGGAAAACCAATAGTCCAAGAAGCCTCCTTCGGCCTCGCTCCGTGCTGAGGGTTTGTAAGGGTTGGTATTGGCCGGAAAGGATTCAGGTGGAGGTTACCCGATCTTCGCGCTTTTCCCATCTGAAGGCAACCAATGGTAATCAGCCTGCTGGACATGGCAGGCCTGCTTTTGTTTACATCCACGTCTCCTGCAAGGGCTGGGGTCTGTCCGTGCACACAGACAAGGCGGAACCTTGCAGATGTTTAGGTCCTCGCGGCACGGCCGCTGGAGGTTGTTTGAAGATGTTGGCTCTCACTGTCTGGTGAGTGGTTTTATGGGCACTTGCTGGGGCAAGGCGGCTCTGGCGTCTGAGGATGGTACATGTGCTGGCTGCTGAGTACGGGCCACCGAAAGAGACCTGTGGTAAGACAAGCGATGAAAGGAGCCGAACTCCTAAACTCTAGGACAGGCTAGCTCACGCGGACGCCACGCAGAGTATGTGTCACTATCTTCAGATGTTGGAGCCAAATTGCCTAGCCGTGTGACGTGAGATGTGGTGTTTGGATTCGGCCTCAAGCACTGGAAGGCCTACAACAACAAATCCGAATGAAAACTGTGGTCCTAAGACACGCGGAGCAGCTGCTTATACGTGGCACCGCGGGGGTCACATAGAGATAGAGGGCTTGCCAGCAAGGGAACTCTGTCTAGAGATAGCCCTGGCTCAGTGAGGAGCTGAGGGCCTGGCTGCGCAGATGCAGCGGAATGGTTGTTCGGCCTCGCCTCCGCTGAGGGAACAACAGTCAATGCTTCTCTGCAGTATCGGTCCGGGTTAGTAAGAGCGAGAACGCCGGGACCTCGAGCTGCAGTTTTACCATGAAGCAACCGCGTGAGATGCATTATTGGTCAACTGGTGAGTAAGAGCGAGAAAGCCAGGGTGACGCTACTTTGGGGGAGGCTGCAAGGCACGGTTAGTAAGTGCGAGAAAGCCGGAGCTGCGGACGAACCTGGAGTAGCAGTCTTTCATACCTCACGTGTCACTTTGCGGCCTCGCATGCGTTGAGGGAATATGCCTCGAAGAACATCCAGTGCTGAGTGGGGATTGCCAAACTTACGGAGGCTGATGCCACAACAAGTGCCTCAACAGCAATGCATGCGGAGGGCAAAGTTCGGCCTCGCGAGTGCTGAGGGTTGCAGCTGAGAGAGGGCCTAGCTGAGAACGCAACACCTCAAGCGAGGTAATTTTTAGTTTAGTTTCACCTTGACCAACGGCCCCTTCGGGTGGCTACGCGACGCAGCGTGCAGACGAAAAATTCACCTGGCTCAAGGTTTCGGCTCAACCCCGGTGGGGTGCTCAGGTAGAGAGCGTCTTTAGTGCCGTTGTGGCTGGCCCTGGGGCTTGTAACTAAGGGTAGGTTCCGTTTTGAGGCCCTGGCAAAACTGTGTTTGCTCGTAGGCCGGCTGACCGGCTAAGCTGTCATAGAGCGGCGGCCCGCCAACTGCTGCCGACGACGAAGGACGTTCGAGTGCACAGTTTTCGGCCTCGCTTCGCTAGAGGGAAGCTTTTCGTCCTCGCGTTGCTGAGGGAACCTTGTGGCCTACAGTCTGCTCTGGGTCACAGTGAGAGTTGCAGCCTCGATTTGCTTGAGGGGTGACGCTAGAGCCTGTTGCTCACCAGAGATTCCTGCTGTCTCTGGGTGAACAAAACCCGCCGACCCTCATTTGGATTGAGCTGTGTGTTAGGGTGAGTTTGGGTTCCTCGCTCGTTTGTGTGGAGAACGAAGGTGAGACCGAAACACGGGGGAAAACGGCCAAGGCACGTTGCAGACAGTGCAGGCCAACGTCGCACTGCAAGCGGCATCCTTGCAGTTGTTGACAGGAGTGTCCCGAACAATAGCGGTGTGCTTGAGCCCGAGTTTGCTGGTTTTCGGGGATCTGCAAGCTGAGCACAACTGGATATTCTTCGCAGGTAGAATCAGGTAGAACAGATTTGGCCCAACCCTGGTGGATCTGCCTGGACACAAATAACCAAAGGCATCAGTGTCGTAAAGCTCATTGACTGGTGCTACTGAGAAACCGTTGCCAAAGAACTTGCAGTAGGACTGTGGTGCGGCGCAGTGCAAGTTGAAGAGCAGCTGTTGGTGGCTGCTCCCCGGAAAACCAATAGTCCAAGAAAGCCTCCTTCGGCCTCGCTCCGTGCTGAGGGTTTGTAAGGGTTGGTATTGGCCGGAAAGGATTCAGATGGAGGTTACCCGATCTTCGCGCTTTTCCCATCTGAAGGCAACCAATGGTAATCAGCCTGCTGGACATGGCAGGCCTGCTTTTGTTTACATCCACGTCTCCTGCAAGGGCTGGGGTCTGTCCGTGCACACAGACAAGGCGGAACCTTGCAGATGTTTAGGTCCTCGCGGCACGGCCGCTGGAGGTTGTTTGAAGATGTTGGCTCTCACTGTCTGGTGAGTGGTTTTATGGGCACTTGCTGGGGCAAGGCGGCTCTGGCGTCTGAGGATGGTACATGTGCTGGCTGCTGAGTACGGGCCACCGAAAGAGACCTGTGGTAAGACAAGCGATGAAAGGAGCCGAACTCCTAAACTCTAGGACAGGCTAGCTCACGCGGACGCCACGCAGAGTATGTGTCACTATCTTCAGATGTTGGAGCCAAATTGCCTAGCCGTGTGACGTGTGATGTGGTGTTTGGATTCGGCCTCAAGCACTGGAAGGCCTACAACAACAAATCCGAATGAAAACTGTGGTCCTAAGACACGCGGAGCAGCTGCTTATACGTGGCACCGCGGGGGTCACATAGAGATGGAGGGCTTGCCAGCAAGGGAACTCTGTCTAGAGATAGCCCTGGCTCAGTGAGGAGCTGAGGGCCTGGCTGCGCAGATGCAGCGGAATGGTTGTTCGGCCTCGCCTCCGCTGAGGGAACAACAGTCCATGCTTCTCTGCAGTGTCGGTCCGGGTTAGTAAGAGCGAGAACGCCGGGACCTCGAGCTGCAGTTTTACCATGAAGCAACCGCGTGAGATGCATTATTGGTCAACTGGTGAGTAAGAGCGAGAAAGCCAGGGTGACGCTACTTTGGGGGAGGCTGCAAGGCACGGTTAGTAAGTGCGAGAAAGCCGGAGCTGCGGACGAACCTGGAGTAGCAGTCTTTCATACCTCACGTGTTTCACTTTGCGGCCTCGCATGCGCTGAGGGAATATGCCTCGAACAGAACATCCAGTGCTGAGTGGGGATTGCCAAACTTACGGAGGCTGATGCCACAACAAGTGCCTCAACAGCAATGCATGCGGAGGGCAAAGTCGGCCTCGCGAGTGCTGAGGGTTGCAGCTGAGAGAGGGCCTAGCTGAGAACGCAACACCTCAAGCGAGGTAATTTTTAGTTTAGTTTCACTTTGACCAACGGCCCCTTCGGGTGGCTACGCGACGCAGCGTGCAGACGTAAAATTCACCTGTAGTGTTTGCCCAGTTGGTGCCATGTGGTGTTTGACCATACAGAGAGAAGCATGAGAGTTTTTCTGCTGCATGACTTGGCATGAGCATGTTTGGTTTGTCCCAAAGCCCTGAAGCATGTGTGGCATGTCTTGCTTGACTTTGGCATGTTTTTGTCTTGTTGGCATGGCCTAGGATGAGTTTTGGAGCACTTGAAACTGCTTGAGAGCAGTAGTGAAGAAGTGCGTGTCAGAACTCTGAGGTTCTGTCTTGTTGCAACTCACTCCGTGTCCCCGCCACTTCGTTCGTTGCCGTTGGACGTGTAGGATGGGAGTAGGAGTGCAGAGTGGACTCTGAAGCTTCGCTGTTTTGCTGTTCGGAAGTGACCTGAAGTCCCCGAGGTGAAGACCAAAGCAGTTGCATTGTTCTTTTGCTTTACCTCCTTTGTAGAACAAAGTTGAGATGGAATTCGTAGCTTTTTGGAGCCCTTAGCTCTTGGAGAGAGCTTGCTGCAAGAACTGAAGCTTGCTGAACAGTCCTCGCCCTTCTTCCTGGTGATTTGACGACCAAGGAAGGTGATTTGCTGATCACGATCCAAATCAGCGGTCACCTTTATCCGCACCGCGCTTTTAAGCTTCTCCACTACGTAGTATATGGCCTCGTCACTGTCGCCGCACAACACTGCCACCCTCTGTCCGCCGAGAACCACGCCTGAGAAGAGGCATGGCTCCGTTTCACACGGAGTGAGGTCGCAGAGGCGTTTGAGGAGCTTTGCGCGATGACGAGCCCAGGTTTGGGCCGCGACTCTCAAGCCGTAAAGAGCCTTACGGAGACGCATGAACCCAGGCCTTCCATTGGGTCCGGTGACTCCAGCAGGGAGACGCACCACCACTGTGCCGTCTTCTTCTTCTAACTCTGCGAATAAAAACGCCGTACTGACGTCGAGGCCCACGACGTTCTGCCTTTTCGAGCCAGCGTAAAAGAGGAAGGTCCTCAGTGCCTCGGCGGAGCTGGTCGCCGCGGAAATGCCAAGTTGAGCGGCCGTTGCTCCCTGGGCGAAATCGCGTGCAACGACTCGACAACGGACCAATGGCCTTTCTTGGCCGTCAATCCGTTCCAGCTTCGCACTGGACACCCATCTTGTGGATATCACTTTCTGCTTCGGATCCACATGCCAAATTACGTCACCGACCGCAAGGGACTCAAGCGCACTCAACTCACGCAACATGCCTTCGTAGGTCAGACCAAGATCCAACGCATGCCCGGTGACATCGTCCTTGGAAGACGAGGGCATTTCAACCACAAGAGTCTCACCACCAAGCTTCACTGTCCGCCCTCCAGGAGCGGGGCTAGCGACGGCGGCGAAACCCAACGACTCACGGAACAAGACGTTGTTGACCATGGCCTCGGACTCTGGTTCTGGCACCCGATCCAGGCTTTCTGGCTCGATTTCCATGAAGTCAACCTCTTCCGAAGCTGCAGGTTCAACCCCAACACAATTTCCGGGACGAAGCTCACCCTCAAGCACCCCTTCAGGCAAGAAGGACCCACCGGGGTCTCGCTCTCCCTCATCTTCAGTCGGTTCATAGTCCTGCACATCATCAGGCAACTCCAACCCAACGTCAAGCTCACCAAAAGCACGCGAACCAAGATCAAGCTCAACTCCTTCGATCTCCAACTCATGCTGGGCATCATCAAGCACAAACTGATTCGGATCAAAAGAGCTCTTCACGTACTCTGCGTACCTCTCGCGACATTTCTGAGTGCGCCACGCCTTGTCCGCCGGAACACCCCTCAAGCGACACGCTCGACATCTAGGAGTCCTGCCATTCTCCTCGATCCAAGATGCGGGCGGCCCGCGAGTCTCTACTATTATATTATTAGGCTCGTCTATAAACCCTTAATGACAGGTGTGTTCACGGTCTAATTCATGATGGTGACCGCCAAGATACTAGACTGGTGAAGAAACAAGACAAGGGAACCAGACCAGCTATTTCCAAGGGTTATTCATTCAATCACAGGTTCACGCAATCTCCCATCTATTTCCTGGGGGCTTCGTTCTTATTATCTTCACGCCCGTAATAATATAATAAAATAGGTAAGGAACGCACGCTATTTTATTAGTATTATTACGTAAGGGCGTGAATGTAATGAACGAAGTCATGCACGCACGAAACGTAATATTATGTGTGCGTGCGAACTAGTGAACGAAAGCAGTAAATTCACGCGTCATCTAATTCCTTGTAATTTACTGCGTTCGTACACTACGTTCATACATTATGAGCGGTATTCGGGATCGGAAGATCACGCATGTTCCCTCGGTCAACCGCTGGCAAGCCACGCACAACATCACCAGCACGCTCGGGCAACATACGACAAAGACCACGCAAGGCCGACAACTCAAAGGTCATGGGAACCAACATCCTGATTCGGGCTGACCGAGCAATCTTCAACGAACCATCCTTCAGCCGGAACTGTACCAGATGACTACCCGCGACCAGGGCCTAAGTATGCAGCCTGGCCATATCTGCCCGTGATGGACTGCCTCAGACTCGGCGGTTGTGTTGCAAGGACCGATGCACCCCAGACATACACTGCCCGAGGCTGCCTCAGAGTCTTCAAACAACGCTGTTCTGGTGACATCGCCGACCCCGGCTGGATGTTGTAGCGGTTGTGCACCTGAGCGCAATGCGAAAGGAGATAACCCACTCCTTTGCCATATGGCTCCAGGCCAACTTGCTCTAGTCCGGCGCACAAAGTGTTCGCGTTCTCCTTTAATGTTCGGATGGCCCTCTCTGCAACCGGAGCATGCCGACCAACTGGAACATCAGACACCTCAACCGCACCAACGGTCATGGTATCAGCGAAACCCTGAGCAAGGTTCTTCACCACCCCCTCAAGATCCGACTTCACGCAAACCGACAAGTCACGCGCTTCAACTCCAACCAAGCCAACACTACGTCCCCACGCCGACATCTCTCCAAGCATCACCTCACGCGCTCTCCACGAGGTCCTGAAACTTCACGGTACATCACTGTTCCGATGGCAAAGCAACCAACAAGCACCAACACCAGGAACCAAATCCCCTTGTAGAAGAACTTGTCGATCTGAACCTCCTTTTGGGCTCCCTCTCCGGAATCCCTCTCGATTTTCCTGGCTGGTTCAAGGCCTCTACCACGCACACAATTAATGCTCACAGCTGGCATTAAAAGGAACATGACTTCGCAACACATGCTCACGGTGAACCTTTCCCCACAACTCCTGGTGAAGCAACTCCTGATCACCATGTAGCAACCACGCCTGATCGCCGTCTGGGGTCGGTGCTTTCTCCTGATCAAGCTCACCAACACACACATGCTCAACCATGCCACTCATTCCAATCATGCCAACCATGCCAACCATGCCACTCATGCCAACATCACAAGCACAAGCACAACCATCAAGCACCTCAAGCACCTCACGACTTTTGCTGCTCGCCACTGACTGGAAGATCCTTTCTGGCTGACTGCACTCAGCGCTTCTGGTCCGTCACCACACTCCATCCACTCGAAGTAGGCGTTCCGGGATTGGTCGGTGGGGGCGGCAATGGCGATGTCCTTGGCGGCGTAGTCGGTGCCCGTGATGCGCTGGTCCTTGGCGAGGTCGGATTTCTCGGAGGCGTGGGCAAGCGTCGACGCGGTGGAACCCGCGGCGGGGTAGGCAACCTTTCCGGATACCCCGGAGAGTCGGCTTCCTTTCTCGGTGGGCTCGGGGGCTTTGCCTTCTCTTTGACAATCTCGGAGACGGTCGTCACGGTGTAGGGGGCCTTGCGGTCCAAGCACTGCAAGAAGTGCTCCTTGAGGTGCTCCTCCAGCGTCCTTCTTTCGGGGCCCTTCTTCTCCCTGCGAAAGCGATTCAAATCGGACTTTGCAGCTGACGTCATGCGACTCTCCTTGAGCTTCTGCTTCTTCACCGCCCTTGAGCTCGCACTCCACAACGTCAACCACGGCTGCTGGCGATCGGAACGAGGCACCAGCTTCACAGGGGTCCTCTTTGTCGACGAAGAGCTCGCTGCCTTTGGCATTCTCTTCACAAGAGGCTTCTGGGGCATCTTTTTCACCTTCGGCTTCTTCGGTATGGCTTTCTGCATGGGGGTCTTTGAGGGGCCTGCGGTCTCGGTCTCGCTCGGCTTCAACACCACCTGGGACTCGGCATCCGCGGGCACCAGAAGGATCGCCCCTCTGTCTCCGTGGATGTAGCGGTGGCCAACCGGGTGCTCTCCTCGAAGTCCTCTTCGCCCACCGATATTGAGGCCGCTTGAGTCGAGACGACTCTCCGGATCAGCTTCCCTTTGTCCTTCCCTGCCATGCGCCATTCCACTTCGCTCTCGCTGGAGGAGGCCATCTTCTCGGGCTGCGGAAGGTTTCGTACTCGAGAGGGTTGCAATTTGCTGCGCTTCACTCTGCTCTTGAGAAACCAAGCAGGCCCGTGCCACCGCATGACTCTGCAACCAGCAACAGTTGTTGGACCACACAGCCTTAAATTTAAAACCACCAGCTTGCACGTGGAGATGGGGGGCAAAGGAAACTGTCCAGTTCCTATTCAGGAGTCGTCCTAGGCTCAGGAGGTTAAATCGCACAGGTGCCAGGTGCAACCAGGGCTTCAAACTCGACAACGATAGGACTGGATCTCTCAACGGCAAAACAGACACGAACCACAGCACTCTTCTGAACCCCTATGGAAGCACCCGTGGCAGTCACACAGTCTCTACCAACGTGCTCACTCAGGCTCAGCACTTGCACATGCTGCAGTGTCTCCTCGCTGATCAGGTGCGTCGACGCTCCGGAGTCCAGCAACCACCAGTCCATGGCTTCGGAACTGCTACCATGCGTCACACCATGCTCATGTCATGAAAATAAAAACCACTCAATCCATGCTCACCAAGCGTCAACGGGGCCGTCTCAAGCTCAACGGGGGTCTCTAGGCTCTCAAGCTGCGACGTTCCAAGCTCAACTGGGGCCTTCTCAAGCTCAACGGGGCTCTCTAGGCTCTCAAGCTGCGACGTTTCAAGCTCAACTGTGGCCTTCTCAAGCTCAACGGGGGTCTCTAGGCGCTCAAGCTGCGACGTTCCAAGCTCGACTGGGGCCTTCTCAAGCTCAACGGGGGTCTCTAGGCTCTCAAGCTGCGAGGTTCCAAGCTCAACCGGGGGCTCCGAACTCTCCAACAACCATGCTCTCCACCTCCTGGGATGTCATCTTCAAGATCTTCCATCTCCAACCACGACTCACAGTGTTCGATCAAAAACCAAGCTGAGGTTTCACTTCGTCTCATCAAGGTGGAACGCAAGGGCCAGCTTCGATCAACCATAAAGGATGGGTCTAACATGCGTGACGAACGACCCCGCCAGCACAAATTCCCTGAGGTGAGGATCTGCCACCCGAAATGCAAGTTGCTCAACTCCGGACCCAACACGGCACGCTGAAGGACACGGACATGTGTGTCATCTGGTTGACACTGGGGACCTTTCGACTGGACGTGGGAACTCTGCGGATCACATGATTGCACTTGAGGACCTTTCGACTGGACGTGGGAACTCTGCGGATCACAGGCTTGCACTTTCGGCTTTCTCAACCCGACGAATCTCGGCATCCACTCCAAGGCTCATGCCTCGGAATGTCATAGGCACATCGGCTCCTGAAGCATCATGGTTCAACCAGAAGCCTTGGGCATTTTGGCACAGAAACCAGCCCTGTTTGATCAACCGACCCATACTTATTAGCGGCTGCAATACGTCTGCGACGATGCATCTCTCACGGATGGTAACATGTCCATGGCTTGGGCTTTGCAAAACGAAATCGACAATGCGCTCATCCTTCACCTGCATGCTACCACCCTGAGCATCACGCACATGCATCACGCAATCTCCAGGGGAACTGACTCCACAAGATGCAAAGCTCAAGGGAATGCAAGAAACGTCAGCTCCGGAGTCGATGATCACAGAACAAGTGTCACTGGTTCGGGTCAGTGCTCGCACATGCTGCTCATGGGTTCTGTTCGAACACCCAATCACTACCCAGTTTGAGTCGCCATCAGTGGCGTCCAACCGGAAGTGCTGTGCATGAATCATTCGCACGAAAGGGTCATCACCTGACAGGTCAAGCTGGCTCATGTCCATCACAAAAGGCTCGGCAATGACACGACGCACGGCTGTGGAGGCTTGGCTCGGGGCACTGCTATATGAAGGGCCGGCACTGGTGGAGGTGCCGCTCACAGAAGCTCCGGAAGGCTGTGGGCCAGGCTGGCCTTGGGACTGCTCAACCTGGTTGACACCAGGGCGCCAGCAGTCTCTTGCATAGTGGAGGACGGCCACAGTTGTGGCATGTGGTGTTGGAGGACAGATTGCCCCCTTTCGGTGCATTGTTCTTGCCTTTCCTATCACCCTTGCCACCTTTGCCTGGATTCCTGTCGCCTTTGGCATTGTTGTAGCTCTGAGAGTAACCTTTAGACTCTTTGCCTCCAGCCTTGCCATACTTGCCCTTGCCCTTGCTGTCATTGCCTTTTGGACCTTTTGAACCCTTAGGACCCTTAGGACCTTTGCCACCTTTGTACCCTTTAGAACCACCCTTAACTTGACCGATGTCCATTGGCTGCGGTTCCTGCTCGTGGGACTTCTTTTGCGCATACGAAGACTCGGTGCTGAAAAGGTTTGAAGGGCTCCACTTGAACTGCATGCGCTCATAACGAAGAGCGGCCTCTCGGATCTCGTCGTAGGAGGAAGTCTCAGTCAAGACAGTGGAAAGGTGGTTCCGCATGCCGCCAGAAATGCTCTTGAGCAGTATTGAGGTTTTGAGGTCTTCTTCCAGCTTCTTGCCAGACGAACGCTCGTATTCCTCCATCACTCGCTCCAGATCCAACAGCTGGGCCAGGAACGGCTCGTTGGTGCGAAACGGGTGGAAAAGTTGCATCAGCTGTCGTAGGGCCTCATCGCCATTTTGTGATGGAACACGTTGGATCACTTGCAAACCTCTGCCACGAACCAATCCAGAAAGCAATGCATACATTCGTTGGCTCCTTTGCAAAGATCAGAAGCACCCACCCACCCAATCTCGGCTGTTGGAAACTGTTCGATTTTCTTCAAATCCTCGGCATGAGCAGTGTCCAGCGCGACCACATGTTGCTTCAGTGACCATACCCATTGCAACCACTGCGAGCGCTCCTCCTCTCGAGTTGTCGGCTTGAAGGTGTCCGGGCGGCAGAATTCGGCTCATCTCACTTGAACCAAGGGAGGCCTTCAAAGAATTGGCCCTTACTGCCGCCATTGCAGCATCACTTGCAGCCTTGTAGCAGCAGTCATCTGCTGCATCATCACTCGCAAATCATCCAGAAACGTACACGCCCTGGACTCCTTGACCTTGGCTTTATTGGGGAAAATTGATTTCCATGTTGTTGTGACGAAGCTGCTCCGTTTTCTTGCAGCTCATCATCATCATCGTCATCAATAACTGGAAGCTGATCTGCCATGTTCGAACAATGAAAGACGCGGTCTTACGCAGTCAGAATTTCGACTTTGTAAGAGGTACTTTGGCTCGTCCTGATCAAGACTTGCTTTAAGCAATTACCACCAAATGCAAGCACTTCTTCGACTTTACCCAAAGAAACACCTGCTCTAAAACTCTCGATTTGTCTTTAACAGTCTTAAGCTTGCAGCAGTAGTCGTAGTTGGCTCTTCCGTAAAACCTGGAAGGCCGCAAAATGAAACTATGGCAGCAGGCGCGCGGAAGATAGTGTGAAAAGCAGAGCTCGCGCAGCAGTCTCTTTTTCACTTCGGTGATTGGCATGGCAGGCGAGTACTACCAGGAGATATATGAGGGTTTTGGGCTTGGGAAGAGTCCGAAGTCTTGTCCGACGCCGCCGAATCTTCGAGAACTTTATGACAGAGAAGAAGAAGTCTTGGAGCGTGAGTTGAGCGATGCGGATGGTATTACGGTACCTCCGGCATGTTCAGGACTTTCGCCAGGTTGTCCATCCAGTTGAAGAGCGGAACCTTCGGTTGGATTGTTACGTGGATGTGTCATGGGGCAGTGAGAGGAGCGTTGATCGCAAGAGCGTGAGTGGCGGATGCATCATGCTTGGTGGTTTCTGCTTGAAAACGTGGTCACGGCTTCAACAAGCTGTCGCTCTAAGTTCAGCAGAGTCGGAGTTGTACGGATTGGTTGAGGGAGCGAAAGAATCACTCTCCATCCGCAGGGCGATATCCCACGTGTTTGGATGGGAAGAGCTGTGCGCGCCGCACCTCTTTTGCGACATATAGATCTGAGAGCGTGCTTTATACAAGATCAGCTCCGGCAGCGACTTCTCTTCATATTCGGAGTTCGGGGAGCCTCCAACGTCGCAAACCTCTTCACAAAATCGTTGGATGCCCGAACCACCTTGAAGCACATGTTGAGCCTTGGTTTGTCTGAAGTCACTGTTGCAGCTTGTGTTGGTGAGTTGGCGTGTTTCGTTGGCTTGCTTGGTGCTGCTGTGGCTGGCAAAGACCATGTATCTCTTGCAGATCGGTATCGTTTGATGGAGTTTGCCAAGTGGCTGGTCGTTGAGTTTTGTGCGCCTCCCATGTCGAGCATGTTGGCTGCGTCGCGAGCGTGTTCTTGGGTTGGTGTGTTGACTGTCAGTGAGGCAGATGACGGCGGAGACCCGGCCACTACAGTGCAGCTTCAGCGGATCTGCACTCTCCATATCCGCAGGGGGGGTTTCGTTCATCTGTGGGCTAGTACTCCGTGCACCGGTGGTTGTTTGTACCAGCATGTGCATGCACGAAATCCAGCTTACAGACGAGGACGCCTGGCACGGCACTGGTCGCTACACAGGAAGCTGTGGAAAGCTTTTATGTCGCTGTGTGACTATGTCCATGCTTGGTCGATCGAGTGGCCCCGCACCTGTGCTTACTGGTCATGGAACCAGACTATCCGTTTTCTGCAGTCGCGACCTTACATGTTGCACGACGTGTTGGTTGACGGTTGCTCGCTTGGCATGCGTGGTCGAGATGGCGAGTTGATCTACAAACGTTGGCGTGTCATCACGACGATGGAGTCGGTTGCTCGCAGCTTGTCGGTCTTTCGATGTCCGGGTGATGGTCATCAACACTCCGCCAACTTTGACCTCAAGCATACCCAACACTACCCGGAGAAGTTGACGAATGCTTTCTTGCACGCGTTAAACGCATGACACCGCGAGAGTTGCTCAAAGTTTTCCTCTTTTACTTTGCCTTAGGTACGGTGTATAGAGCATAGGACGTGCCATGGCTGATGTGGTTGAGGTTGAGAACGTTGTGAGGCGCACTTGGGTTCGAGAGCTCTGGATGCGATGGGTTCCTCAGCAGCAGGTGGAAGTCAGTTTGATCGCCTTCCTCGTGATGTTTTCCTTGGCGATGATTGGCAGCTTCCTCGCTGGCAATACCGACAGCGTCACAGCCACATTCTATCTTTGAGTGAGCTTCTTTCCTTTCTTCCGGTGGAACAAAGTCGGAGAGCAATTATCACTACGCGGCATGGCTACGCCTTTCATGTTTCGCAGCAATTGCCCCGCCCTGCGCAATACCCACCCAGGCAATCTGCAGCGTCGAGTTGCTTGTGAGTTTTGTCTACAATACTTGCGCGTGGACGAGCCGACACCCACCGTGTCGAGGGGGGGTGTAGAAGTTCGAGACCTGTGCGTCATCCTGTGAGGGTGCGACACGGTGAGTTTTGCAGTTTGCAGTTTTGTGTGCATAGCTTGGAGTCTGCTCAGCTTTTGAAGTTTTCCCGGTAGCCTGAGTATGATTAGTGACGCTGGAACGTTTTGCCTCATAGGGAACTCTCGTCAAGTTTTGTGACTCGAGGGTCGTTTTGGAGGTCTTTTAAGCCGAGCTGTCAAGTTGGAGAGCTGTGATACGTTTTCCACTTTGGCTCAAGGGACGAGCACTGGTGTGAGTGCTGCAAGCCAAAACAGAAGAGTTGTCCGAGTGTCTGAGCTTGCTTGCTTGGTTTGGACTTGTGTGAGCTTGGCTTGGTTGTATCCTTGGTGTCTTGTTTGGCATCTTGGGTTTTAACGTTATTTATGAAAAAAGGCATCAAAAACAAGCAAAGGTGCAGATGAGAAAGGCAGCTGGATGCAAGTGGGCATGTGCGCATGGTGTTCTTCTTTGGCATGCTCTTGACCAGTGCTCAAAGTCTCAAAGCCGCCTAAGAAAGCGAAAAAATGAAAGAAAACACATTTTTTGGGTGTCTTCCGTGTTTCAACTGCTTGGATTGGGAAGGGCAAGGATTATGGTGCTTGAACTGCTTGAGAAAGGGTTTAGGATGCTTAGTGACCTTAAACCTGTTGAGGACACAAGGGAAGGAAGGGTTTAGGATGAGTATGGAGCCTAAACTGCTGGTTTCAGGTGCGTAGTGATCCCAAACTGCTTCAGGACAGGAAGGGTTTGGGGTGGTTATTAAGCTTAACTTCTTGAGGAAGCGTTCAACATGTTAGCGACACCAAACTGCTGGAAGAAGGAACGGGCTGAATGGGGGGAAGGGTGATTGTTAAGCCTAAACTGCTTGAAGAAGGGTTGAGGATGCTGCTTAGCGACCTAAATTGCCTGAGGAAGGCGCAGGGGAAGGGTTTAGGATGCTTATGAGCCTGTTTGAGGAAGGGTTTCGGATGCTTGGTGACCTTAAACTGCTTGAAGAAGGAATGGGAGGAAGGGTTTAGGGTGAACTGCTGGAGGAGGGCTTTGGGACTTAGTGACCCGAAACTGCTCGTGAAGGAACGGGAGGAAGGGTTTAGGATGATTATTGGTTGAGGAACCCCTGGTTAGATTGTTGGTGCTTAGGCTCTCTTCTTTCTCACTAGAGGACTGTTCCATTCTTGGGCCTTTTCCAGCCCTGGGCTTTTTCCAGCCCCAGGCTGCTGTTGGACATGGGGGGTCTTTTCCGGCGCCAGACCGTTTCCCTGTAAAGACGTTTCCCTGACAAGGGCTTTTCCTGTCAAAGGCTGTTTCCCGCCCTGGGCTCTCCACCCGCTTCCAGAGTGCCTTGCAAGCTTCCAACTGTCTCCAAGTCTGAACAGTCTGGATCCACCTACTTACAGGGCAGGCTTCTCTGAACTCACTCACACGGTTCGAGTCTACAAAGGTTCCGGTTCACAGGAAGTTTGCTGTTTTTCTCTTTTTTTTTGGTTGGTTGAGGGGCTAGACCTTTTGGGCTCACAGTGAGGGTTTGGGATTTGGGGTACAAGGGTAGAGATCTTTTGGTCTTGTTTTGGGAACCTTTTGGGCTTCCACTGGAAATATGGGGTTTGAGGTTTCAGGCAACAGATCTTTTGGGTTTTTTTGGCATTTTGGGGTTTAGGGTTTCCGGGCAAGACCTTTTGGGCTCACAGTGGAGGGTTTCGGGCAAGACCTTTTGGGCTCATGGAGGGTTTAGGGTTTGGGCCTTCAGGGTTGAGACCTTTGGTTTTTGGGATTTGGGGTTTAGGGTTTCAGGGTAAGACCTTTTTGGGCTTACAGTGGAGGGTTTAGGAATCTTTTGGGGTTTTTTGGGATTCACAGTGGAGGGTTTAGGGATCTTTTGGGTTTTTTTGGAATTTGGGGTTGAGGGTTTGAGGGTAGACAGCTTTCGGGCTGACGCTGGAGGGTTTAGGGTTTGGGGTTTTTTTGCGAGCCTTTTGAGCTTCGACTGGAGATATGGGGTTTGGGGTTTCAGGGTGCAGATCTTTTGTGTTTTTTTCTTTGGGATTTGGGGCTTAAGGTTCAAGGGCAAGACCTGATTTGGAGTTGAGATTTTAAGGGTGCACGACTCTTGGGCTTGCTTCAGGTTTTGGGGTTTCGGATTTCAGGGTGCACGACTGTTCGGCTTGCTGGACGCGTTCGGATTTAAGGACAAGTTTGGCCACATCTTAAAAAAAACCCGCGAAACGCTGTAAATACCGGTGTTTTCCTCTGTTCTGAGAACGCGTCTGCGTGAAGTAGGGCCTGTAATTCACCGTTTTTGAAGCCCGAAAACACTGTAAATACCGATGTTTTCCTCCTGCGCCTAAAGTAGTTGAAAGTAGTTTCCGGAAATTTTTACACGTCGATTTTTCGTGTCCGTAAACGGACAAAGCCAGGAAACACTGTAAATACCGAGGTTTTCGTCTCTTAACACGAAAATGGCATGCCACAAAACCCCTGCGATCAATTAAGAACGTGACGCCTAGTAGTAGTAGTAGTAGTAGTAGTAGTAGTAGTAGTAGTAGTAGTAGTAGTAGTAGTAGTAGTAGTAGTAGTAGTAGTAGTAGTAGTAGTAGTAGTAGTAGTAGTAGTAGTAGTAGTAGTAGTAGTAGTAGTAGTAGTTAGTAGTAGTTAGTAGTAGTAGTTAGTAGTAGTTAGTAGTAGTTAGTAGTAGTTAGTAGTAGTTAGTAGTAGTTAGTAGTAGTTAGTAGTAGTTAGTAGTAGTTAGTAGTAGTTAGCAGTAGTCAGTAGTAGTTAGTAGTAGTTAGTAGTAGTTAGTAGTAGTTAGTAGTAGGTAGTAGTAGGTAGTAGTAGGTAGTAGTAGGTAGTAGTAGCTAGTAGTGTTAGTAGTAGTAGTAGTAGTAGTAGTAGTAGTAGTAGTAGTAGTAGTAGTAGTAGTTAGTAGTTAGTAGTTAGTAGTTAGTAGTAGTAGTAGTAGTACTAGTAGTAGTAGTAGTAGTAGTAGTAGTAGTAGTAGTAGTAGTAGTAGTAGTAGTAGTAGTAGTAGTAGTAGTAGAGTAGTAGTAGTAGTAGTAGTAGTAGTAGTAGTAGTAGTAGTAGTAGTAGTAGTAGTAGTAGTAGTAGTAGTAGTAGTAGTAGTAGTAGTAGTAGTAGTAGTAGTAGTAGTAGTAGTAGTAGTAGTAGTGTAGTAGTAGTAGTAGTAGTAG
>CAJNDS010002193.1:507300-596464 GCA_905221605.1 Symbiodinium natans | reverse complement strand
TGAGAACCCAAATCCGAAGCCTGATCTAACCCCCAAAGCCCTACACCCTCAACCCTCAACCCTAAAACCTCAACCCTCAACCCTAAACCCTAAACCTTAAACCCAGCAAAGCTGTGTTTTGGGCACTGGGTGGCGCAATGTGCTTGTTCGTCAAGGCCGCCTCCTTTGGAGGCTCCCTTTGTGCGGAGGTATCTTGCAGCTTCGGAAAGGTGGATTAGGGTTTAGAGTCTAGGGCTCTGGAAGAAAGCAGTCTGTCAGGCCCAAGAAAGCCTTGCAAAGCAAAGCCCTAAACCCTAAACTCATGATGGTCATGCTTGAGGTTTCAGGAGTTAGTTCCTTCTTCTGGGAGGGGGGGGGGGTGAGAGGCCATGTTGCTTGTAAACTCTAGGGTTAAGAGATGCTTGAAGGCTCAAGGAACTGAGTAAGATCTTCCCTAGAAGGCCTTCGGGGCTGAGGGCTTAGGAGGAAGCAGGATGCAAATAGGGCTATGAGCACCCTGACCTGGGCTCTCCTTGGTACGAGGAGAACTTGACTCTAAATCTGGTAAGTTCGCTGGTGAATCGAGTCTGTAGCCCGACAGCCTTCCTTTAAATTCAGCCTCGAGGGGTTGCATCTCTGTACGCTTTAGGCTTTAGGGCTTAGGGCTTAGGCTGTGGGGGAACCTTTGTAAAGATCCTTAAGGTCGTGTCAGGGCCATATTAGGAGTCTGAATCCCTTGGTAACCCCTTACGCCGAGAACCCGACGAATCTCATGAAACCCTTGCGCTCTGCCAAGTTTCAGGCTAAGAAATCTTGGGGGAAGCTTCTTCAAACCCTGAACCCTGAACCCTGAACCCTAAACCCTAAACCCTAAACCCTAAACCGTGGGGAACTTAGGGACTCACTCTTACAAGGGTTTAGGCTTTAGGGTTTGGGGTTAGGGTTTGGGGTTCAGGGTTCGGGGCTTAGGGTTTAGGGTTTAGGGTTCGGGGTTTCGGGTTTAGGGTTGAGGGTTCGGGGTTTAGGGTTTAGGGTTCAGGGTGGCATATGTGCGCAAGATAGGTCTGCACAATCGTGAAAGCCGGCACGTGGGGCGTGCTTCAATCCTGCACTGACCCTGCTGCAACAATCTTCGAACGTTGTAACCTAACCCTAAACCCTAAACCCTAAACCCTAAACCCTAAACCCTAAACCCTAAACCTTTAAAACCCTGAAGAGGGGAGGGAAACCCTCAGCATGAACCCCCCCAGGAGTTGCGGCTAGGGTGTCTGGGGATCCTGATAGGACCCGAATCATCAAGCCAACCACACCTCTCTAGCCCAGTACCATTAGGGTTTAGGGTTGAGGATTGCATTTTGGTGGGGGGGGGGGGGGGTACTTGTAACTCCGCTTATAACCCTACTTAGAACTTAGGGGGCCTATAAGTACTATTTCTGGGGTGATAAGGACCCTGAACCACCAAAAAGAACTTTTTGAGAATCAGAAAGAATCCCTAATAAACAAATCCGGCCGGGCGGCTGGAAGAGGCGTTGTAGTATTAGGGGAATGGGATTTATGCAGTACTCGCACCCTCGAACCCTCTAATGTCGAGGGTTGCACGGTCTTTGGTGTCTTTCTCAGGGAAGTAGGTTGCTATATCGGCCCTAACAAGGTCTTATACAGAGATGAAAGAACCTCCTTCGCAACTTTCCCGACTAAGCCTAGTAATTAATAAGGTGGGTTGGTTTCCAGCTTTTGAAAGCCCTGGCCCACTGACATATGACATATTCAGGGCCCGCTTATGCGCGCCTGATCAGGGGATCTCGTCAAAACAAAGGTCTTCCTCAAAAGGGAGCCTAAACAACTCCCAACATTCCAGCCCTCAACAAATTCACAAAACTTGCCAAAAACATTGGTAATTGCACATACCCCGTAGCTTGAACAGCGAACTCCGTCAGATTTGCTTAGCACCCTCAACACTCAGCCCTCAACCCTCAACCCTAAACCCTCAACCCTAAACCCTCAACCCTAAACCCAGAGCCGTGCAAACGAAATGCTGCCCGAGTCCGGCTGATTTTACTGAGTGAAACTGTTGACCGAAGCTCAGCTGACGGGACTTTCGGCTCTAGAGCCAGTGTCTTCAGCGTTCAGCGTTCAGCGTTCAGGGTTCAAGGTTTAGGGTTTTCAGGGTTTAGGGTAACTGCTAGTTACCCTAAACCCTTAACCCTTAACCCTAAACCCTAAACCCTAACCCTACATGGCCCCAAAACAGACGTTCGTAAGCCTACGTGGCCCTCAACAGTAAAGTACTACCCGAAACCCTAAACCCGAAATCCTAATTCCTGGGACTCTGGGCTCAGGGTCAGTCTTTGGGGTAGCAGATTCGCGCTTTGGGGGCCCTGAAGCCTTTAAGTCACAAGGCTATTTAGGGTTTAGGGTTTAGGGTTTAGGGTTTGGGCTTCAGGGTTTAGTGTTTCGGGTATAGGTTCAAGGTTTAGTGTTTAGAATTTAGCGGTTCAGTGCTTGGGGCTCTTCGGGTTTAGGGGTCTACCGTGCAGGTTTCGGGTGTAGGGGTTCAGGCGGTTTCGGGTTTAGGGGTTTAGGATGCACGTTTAAAAGATCCCCCAAGATCGCGCCAGGAACCCTAAACCCTAAACCCTAAACAACTAGACCCAGGAGCCACCTGGGAGTAGACAGGGTGCCCTTTTTGGTCTTGAACTTCTAAAGGAACCTTCATTCCCTAAACAACGCGAACAAGGGGCCTACTCTGGCTCCTCGTAAAGAAGCAAACTGGGGTACTTTCATCTGGTTTAGGGGTTTAGGATGCACTTTCTAGATCCCACTGTTACAAAAGGGCTTTCTGTTGGGGTAACCCCCAAACCCTAAACCCCTAAGGAAGGGAGCCAGGGTGGGGGCACCACGAGAAGTTAAGCCGCTGAACCCTGAACACCATTCACCCTAAAGCCCCTAAACCCCAAACCCTTAAGGCCGTGAACCCGAACAGGGTTAAGTAGGGTTCGGGGTTCAGGGTTCAGGGTTTAGGGCTTAGGGTTTAAGGCTAGACATTCTCGAGGCAGAGTTCCCGTCGCTGGGCCAAGCATCCGGTAGTTGGGCGGGCGCTCTTCTTCCAATCACTAAGGGCATAGTATCCTAGGGTTGTTAAGGGTTCCCCTCTTTTGGCCGTGTTTCGGGTTTAGGGTTTAGGGTTTTGGGCTAGGGTTTAGGGGTTTCTGTCAAGAACGCCCCCCCAACCCAAACGGGATGCACTACTAGCAAGCCCCCCACGGGCTGCCAAGCCCTGGTCTGCGATGGCGTAAGGGTTCATGATTGGAGGTAGGGTTTAGGGTTTAGGGTTTAGGGTTTAGGGTTTAGGGTTTAGGGTTTAGGGTTTAGGGTTTAGGGTTTAGGGTTTAGGGTTTAGGGTTTACGGTTTAGGGTTTCGGGTTTCGGGTTTCGGGTTCAGGGCTTGGAGGGTTGAGGAATGAAGGTTCATGGTTCTGTCAGTCCGACAAATCTCCATAAGCCCTAACACGGGAAGAAGGGTTTCGTGGCTGCTTCTGGTGGGAAGTGCAGCGTTCCACCCTTGCGTTGGGGTGTGCCGCCTTGGGCCTAGGATTTGGGAGTTTTCGGGCTTTGCTGGCTCTATAAACCCTCACAAAACATTCCTACGAAGATCCTCTAAAACCCAGCGAGGGAACAGTGGAAAGTTATCCAAAGGGCCTACATAAAAAAGGCGTGTAGGGCTTAGGAAGCTTAGGTGTTGTTGGGCTTATGGGTTAGGGTGAAACCCTCAACTCGAGGCAGGCTTGGGGCATTGGAGTTTTGGATGTTCATTGAAGGGCTCTACCTGCCAGCCAGGCGCTTTGGGGTCTTTAGGTGAGGGTTTGGGTGGTTTGGGTTTCGGGTTTCGTGTTAGGAGTTGGGTTCTTAGGGGTTCTTAGGGGTCCTTAAAGATCCTTAGGGGTCCCAAGGGGTTCTTAGGGTTCTGAGGCGTTCTTAGGGGTGCTTAGGGGTCCTTAGGTGTTTGAAGTTCTTGGAGTTACCAGAAATTCTTAGGGGGTTCTTCGGGTTCTTAGGGTTTTTGGAGTTTAGGGTCCAGAAGGTGAGGGGGAGTTAGGGGTTTGGGGCAGACCCAAAATTGCCAATCGCAACGTGGCTCTCTACAGTGGCTGCTGCAGGGACGGAAGGCACCAGGGACCCGAAACCCTAATTCCCAAACCCCAAACCTTCAACCCCAAACCCTAAACCCTAAACTGCGAGCAAGGGCGACGGCAGCCGACAACTGAGTAGCGACAGTCTAGCAGTTGGAGGCCACTTGGCTGCACTCAGGAGGGTAGCTAAAAATTAAACTTTTAGCTGCCTCATCAAGAAACCCTATGAACCCAAAAAGGGTAAGGAACTAAAGTTACAGTAAAGCACCACAAAGGCCAATGTCCTCTTCAGTGCCAGAAGAGTTGGCTTCTGGCACCGCAACGCACTCTTTACAGCTTTGCAAGCGTTAACAGGGCGTACAGCCCTAAGTAAAGCATCTGTTATTGCCCTAGGGCCCTTCTGAGGGGTTTAGGATTTAGGATTTGGGATTTTTCGGGAAATGGAGGGTCCCCCACGACCATCGTTTTCAGTACTAACAATCGCATTTTCGTTGTGTCCGGGCAAATCGTGGGGCAGGGCCTTCAGGGTTTAGGATTTAGGATTTAGGGTTTAGGACTTAGAGGCCTTTTCTGAGCCTTTTATGCCTTTCGCGGACCATTTCTGAGCCTTCTTAAGCCTTTCACGGACCAGTTCTGAGCCTTTTGAGGCCTCTCCCGGACAGTTTCTGAGCCTTAAGCCTTTCCCGGACCCTTTCCCAGATTTCATTAAGATATCAACTACAGCAGAGATGCAGAGATGCAAAAGCAACGAGAGAACAAGAAACATTCTTGCACACAGCGGCGCCACAGAGGCAGCGACAGCGAGCGATGGCGCCACGGCCCCGAGCGCGATTTTGGGACCCCGCGTCCGGGCCTGTTCGGGCGTAAAGACACAACATATACGCATACTGTTGCCCTCTGCTTTACTTTTCGTGTTGATTCATACTGAGGTATGAACTACAGCAGAGAATACAAAGCAACGAGAGAACTATCCCCAAAAATAAACCCTAAACCCTAATAGAGTAAGGTTTGGGTGGTCTTTCATTTTTCTTTTCTCATATTTTAATTCATTATCAATACTATTTCGTATTGATAATGAATTAAAATATGAGAAAAGAAAAATTAAAGCTTTATATCTGTTCACTTTTTTTATGTATTTTAGAGCTACAGGTCAATTTGAATTCAAGAAAATATCAAATTTGGTTCATGTGATCATGTAGTATATCCTGTAGCAAGGGGACAATTTGATGTTATTCGTCGCCATCAAAGGCCGCGAAGGTGAATTAATCGAGATTTTCGGGTCCAGGTTTTTTTTTTCGTATTTTTTCTGGTTTTTTTTCGTATTTTCATGGTCTTGGGTTTAGGGTTTAGGGTTTAGGGTTTAGGGTTTAGGCTTTAGGGTTAGGGTTTAGGGTTTAGGGTTCAGGGTTTAGGGTTTAGGGTTTAGGGTTTAGGGTTTAGGGTTTAGGGTTTAGGGTTTAGGGTTTAGGGTTTAGGGTACAGGGTTTAGGGTTTAGGGTTTGGGGTTTGGGGTTTAGGGTTTAGGGTTTAGGGTTTAGGGTTTAGGGTTGAGGGTTCACCTGAAACCATAAAAAATACGAGAAAAAAACAGAAAAACACGAAAAAAGAACCATCAGCCAGATTTTCGAGCGGTGGGGTCTCCATGCCACAGTGGCAGGAAGGGTTATCGATGAACCGATAGTGTGTATCTTCTTCCAAGCAGAAGTTGCCGCAGAAATTCCCGCTACCGCTTTAGCCGATAACACTTGGGGTGGGTTTTGGCTTTCGCGCGACGCGCCGCCCACGACCCCTTAGGTCGAGGCGCGTCGCTGCAGGGAGTAAACCCTAAACCCCAAACCCGAAACCCGAAACCATAAACCCCTAAACCCCTAAACCCTTAACCCCAAACCCCAAACCCCAAACCCTAAACCCGAAACCCTAAACCCTAAACGTAAATTAACCTGGGAGCCCTGGACAGCTCGTTCCGGCCCGGCCATGGAGGAGATCCGTGATTGTCTCGCGGACGCGCTTCATGATCCCCGCCAGCGCGAAGGGCCCCGGGTTCGAGTTTAGGGTTTAGGGTTTAGGGTTTAGGGTTTAGGGTTTAGGGTTTAGGGTTTAGGGTTTAGGGTTAGGGTTTAGGGTTTAGGGCTAACAGGGTTTAGGGCCAACAGGGTTTAGGGTTTAGGACTAGCAGGGTTTAGGGTTTAGGGTCTAGGGTTAAGCTAAACAGCCTTTGCGAATGGGCCTGTAAGGTTGCCGGGAGGGGGCAGGCGAGCTTCAGGCTTCAACCCCCTTCCGATCACTACCCGAAAACCCTAGACCCTGAAGCCTAAACCCCAAACCCTAAAAACCTTGCAAACAACGTACACCCTAACACCCAACACCCAAAACCCAAAAACCCCCAAACCCCAAAACCCCAAAACCCCTAAACCCCTAAACCCATATACCCTAAATCCTATATATATATATATGTATATATATATATACACACATACACATAGGTTTTTTGGGCTTTGGCCTCAGGCTCTAACATTCCGTGCTCCGGGGCAGCGGCAAAGTTCGACGTCGGGGTTCATGAAACCCGCTGTCAGTAAAGCCCGATTCCATAGTGGAGGACTTCGACGATGAGTGTGGTGCCTTGGCTGCGTGGAGGTTTGTTTAGGGTTTAGGGTTTGGGGTTTGTTTAGGGTTTGGGGTTTAGGGTTTGGGGTTTAGGGTTTAGGGTCTAGGGTGTAGGGTTTAGGGTTTAGGGTTTAGGGTTTAGGGTTTAGGGTTTAGGGTTTAGGGTTGTACTTGGAGGTTCACAAGCACTTATAACTTATAATCACAAGTCTAAGTCCACCTTAGAACTTACTTAAAGGACATGGGGGGGCCCATAAGTGCAGTTCTAACTGGGGGGTTATGAGTACCCCGAATCTCCAAGTGGGGCACGCATGGAGCTGCAAGGCGGGATGAGCCAGTAGGCTCTAAGTAGCCAGGGTTGGGCTATCCTGCTTGTGACCTGAGTTAGAACCTCTCGAACACGTTCAGCCTTAAGCCTACGTGCTAACTCCCAACCCTACACCTAATTAACCCGAGACCCAAAACGCCCTAAACCCGACCGAGTTCTCTGAGCCAAGTTTGCGCTCAGCCCTTCGCACGCCCACATGCCTCAAAGCTGAATACCTTAAACCCGCAGGTGTCACGGGGATCTAAGTTGAGAGCCTTCGAGGGTTCGAGGGCTTAGGGTTTAGGGGAGAGGGCTGGTTATGAGTTTACGGCTTAAGGCTTTTGGGGCGTTCTTGTGCCGCGGTGCCCTCTTGCCGAACTTGGTCAATGATACCGTCCAAGTCTGTCGCACCATTGACCTTCGGGCTTGGGGTTTAGGGGTTAGGTTTAGGGTTTAGGGTTTAGGGTTTAGGGTTTAGGGTGTAGGGTTTAGGGCCTTGAACCTGAGGCGGAAATGGGATCTCTGGGACTTACTTCGTGTACTTCTGACTCAAAATTTGCAAGAAACAGGGCTTAGGGTCTAGGAGTTCACAAGTTTAGGTGGTTTTAGGTCTTACCAGGATGGGCCATTAGACCCCGTAACCCCTTAAGAAGGCCTTGTATAGGGTTGATTATGGCGATTATGAGGCTTCATCGCCTGTCCTGGTAGGAGCTTATGACTTAAAGGTAGGGGGTTAAGGGTGTGGACTTGAAAGCAGCGAATGGCAATCTTACTGCGCAACAGGGGTACCTTATTGGGGCCCTTCTCAAAAGAGAATCCTACTATTTGGGGCCTAAAATAGGGGTCCCTTATTTTCGGAAACCCCAATGTTGTTCCAGGAAGGGGGTCCCAAACCTCAACCCCCGAACCTCTAAACCGAGCCCGCACCCCGAAACCCTAAACCCTAGACCCTAAACTACCGATAACCATACAACCTGCCAACGAAGCCCCCCCCTGAAGTCAAAAACCCTAAACCCTAAACCCTAAACCCTAAACCCTAAACCCCAAAGGAAGCCCCCTCCCCCTGAAGTAAGGGAGGAGTCCCTCTCAGCGGCTTGCAGCTATCAGTCGATCGTGCGCTGTGACAATGTGGGCAGGGTTCTCCTGTTCTGGATTTCAGGGCTTAGGGCTTAGGGCTTAGGGTTTGGGGTTTAGGGGCTTAGGGCTTAGGGCTTCGGGCTTAGGGTTTAGGGTTTGGGGCTTAGGGTTCGGGCTTAGAATCTTAGAAGGGTTCTGGCTCTCCTTGCATTTGGCTTATCGGATCTCAGTTGCAGGGCTCAGGATTCGGGTTGGAGGGTTGAGGGTTTGGGGTCGCAGTCTTCTGGAGGGTTGCGGGTGTTGGTTGAGAATTCGGGTTTAGGGTTATGGGGTTTCGGGCTCAGTTTGTCTCGTGGCTTTAGGGACAGGCTTTCGATTTATGGGTTCAGGTTCAGGGGTTTGGGGGTGTGATGCTAGGTTTAGCCGGGTTTGGGTCTTGTATCGCTTAAAAGTGTCGCAAGTGTAGGGTTCAGGCTTAGTAGGGTTGGGGTTCGGCATTTGTTGGGTTCAGGGCTGTTGGTCTAAGAGGGCACTTGGAAGGTATTGGGCTTTAGAGGGTCTCAGGTTTACGGCTTTAGGCAAGCCACTAAACCCCTAAACCTTAAACCCTAAACCCTAAACCCTAAACCCTAAAGCAACTATCAGGGTTTCAGGTCGTTTTGAATGCATTAGGGCTTAAGCCCAAGACAACACCCAAGGCTGCAACTTCCTAAGCCCCCCCTAAACCCTAAACCCTAAACTTCCTAAGCCCCCCCTAAACCCAGCATCATCACCCTGGGTTTACTACAGTTTGCTTCAGAGCCGCCCAAAGAATAGGAGATCATCCTAAACCCTAAACCCTAAACCCTTAACCCTAAACCCTCCTTCTAATTACCCAGAGAAAGAATAATAGTTTGGGTGGTCCTGAAGCTAGCGTGCAGGGTCCAGGGTATGGGGTGCTGCAAGAACTCAGTCAGTCGGTTGTCCACAGGCTAAGCTATTGGGCCCTTAGTGATCAGAATAAGGTTTTGGGGGAGTACCAGAGGAAACTTATATAGGGGACATTTATATAGGGGACATAAGGGAATACTAGCAGCAATTGTCCGAGTGTCTAAACCCTAAGCCCGAAAATCCTAGGCCCTAAGCCCCAAAAAACTGAGAAGGGCCGCCACCCCCTCAAACCCTAAACTGGTGCCCAACATTTGCTGGAAGTGACTCGCCCAGAAGATGCTTGCAGGCTTGTTGGGGGGGGGGGTATACAGGGTGTACAGGCCTTGTAGAGACCCCAACGTCCCTGAATCACTCAAACCTTGAAACCTCCGAAGCCCATATGCTCGTGCGTAAAGCTCCTTCTGAACCTCCAAAGTAAAACCCTACGGTCAGCACCCTCTCCCTTTTCTCGCTTTCTTTCTCTTTATTTCTTCATTCCTTCCTTTCTTCCTTCTTCCTTTCTTCCTTTCTTCCTTTCATCCTTCCTTCCTTTCTTCCTCTATTGCTTTCTTCCTTCCTTCCTTCCTTTCTTTCTTCTTCCTTCTCTCTTCCTTCCTTCTTAACTTCTTCTTTTATTTCTGTCTTTCTTTCTTTACTTCTTTGTTTCGGCTTGTGGGAGACCCCCGCGTGCTCTCGGTACGCCCCAACGCTCTCGCTATCGCTTTCTGTCTCTCTGTCTCTTGCGCTTGCAAAGCGCAAGCGGTGTGGTGACAAGGCCTGGTTCCACTTGAGCACCAGCCCCTCTGTGATATTCCTGGGTCCGGTGGTTGAGAGGTTTAGGGTTTAGGTTTAGGGTTTAGGGTTAGGGTTTAGGGTTCGTTAAGTAGGTAGGTGGGATAGGCTGGCTGCTGAAATGGAACTTTAAGGTTTAGGCTTCAGGTTGCGGGATTGGGATGGTTTAGGGTTTGGACTTTACAGTAAGCAGGGTTAGGGGAACTAATGGGGTTTCTAGAGGAGATACTACGTAGACTTACTAAGGCAACAGAAGCTTCGAAGTAGTCCACCCTGAACCTTAGACCTGAAACCCTAAACCCTAAACCCTAAACCCTAAACCCTAAACCCTAAACCCTAAACCCTAAACCCTAAACCCTAAACCCTAAACCAAAGGCCAGCTGTTGCAGGCCAGGCGGCGTGAGCCACGCTTTGGAGGATGTCTTCCGGTAGTGGAGGTCGACCCCCAGCTTCCTGGGCACCACTTGGGGGAGGGGGGGGTTTCGGTTAGGTAGGGTTTAGGGGTTAGGGGTTGGGGGTTAGGGTTTAGGGTTCAGGGTTTAGGGTGTAGGGTGTTTAGGTTTAGGGCTTAGGAATTGGGGTTTCGGAATTTTGGGTTTAGGGTTTTGGGTTTAGGCTTTTTTGGTTTAGGGTTTAGGGTATTTTGGGTTTAGGGTATTTTGGGTGTGGGGTATTTGGGGTTCGGGGTATTTTGGGTTTAGGGTTTAGGGCATAGGGTTTAGGACTTTAGGGATTTGCGGCTTAGGGTTAGAGGGGTTTAGCGTTCAGAGTTCAGACGGCTTGGGCTTTAGAGTCAAAGGTTGTTCAAGGGTTCATTAAGGAGGAGGTTATATGGGTTTTCGGTTTGGGTTTAGGGATTTAGGCTCAAGTGGGTTGAGGCTTTAATTAGGAGTTGTAAGTTCAGGGTTGGCTGGCTTCGGGTTTACGCTTGGAGCCTGAACGAGAGCTAGCTTGAATCGAAACTAGACCCTGGAGTAGCCTCGGAATACAAAGGGTGCCTTTTTTGGGTTTAAAGGGGCTAATATAAGGGAACCTAGCCCACAAGAAGTGGAATAAGGCCCTACTCTGGGTCCTAAACCCTAAACCCTATACCCTAAAGTCTAAAGCGTAAAGAAGGGAATAAGGGCCTGCTCTGGGTGGGTCCTAGGAAACTCGATCCGTTCCATTCTTACCCTGGGAACCCCGGAACGCTCAACCGCCGAGTTGAAGAACTTCGGTCTGAACCCTCACTTTAGGGTTTAGGGTTTAGGGTTTAGGGTTTAGGGTTTAGGGTTTAGGGTTTAGGGTTTAGGGTTTACCGTCTGTGCCGGGTCAAGTGGCCCAGGTCTGATCAGCGTTAACTTCCGCTTGACCTCGGAGTCGGGTTTTAGGGTTGAGGGTTGAGGGTTTAGGGTTCAGGGTGTGGGGTTTGGGGTTTAAGGCGACATGGGATTTTAGAGCAGGTTTAGTTTAATTTAACGGGCTTGGGTTTGAAAGATTGCTTTTAGGATTTGCATGGGTTTGTGAAGGGTTGCCATTTTGGGCTTTAGCCTTCAGGGCCCAAAAGCCTACACATTTGCAGGTTTGAGGGCTTTGAAATCACGCTTTAGGGTTTAGGGTTTAGGGTTTGAGGGTTCAGGGTTTAGGGTTAGAGGGTTTAGGGTTTAGGGTTTGAGGTTTCAGGGATTGATGGCTTCATGGCTTTGTGGGTTTCGGTGGCCTCGGGGTTTGGGGGCCTAGGCTCTAAAGCCTTTAGAATCGACCCAATACCCCAAAACGCCCCTGTAGGTACCTGTGATCAACAGAGTATAAGTGTAGTTCTAACCCGAAACCCTAAACCCTAACCCTAAACCCGAAACCCTAAGTCCTAAACACCCATTTTTAAGCCCCTTAAGTACCCCAGTGGGCTAGAAGGGGCTACAGGTGCAGTTCTCTTTGGGCGAACTCATAAGTACCCACGAACCTCCAAGCAGGGATTCTTCGGAGACCTACGAAGAAGTAGGCGCGAGTTCTTTGTTTAGGGTTTAGGGTTTAGGGTTTAGGGTTTAGGGTTTAGGGTTTAGGGTTTAGGGTTTAGGGTTTAGGGTTTAGGGTTTAGGGCTCTTAAGGGAAAGCGACGGAGCCCTGCACCGCTCCTGGGTTCCCCTACTAGCACCTCTACACTACCCGCCCCCAAGGTTCCCCCCCTTAAAGCCTTAAAGAACCCTAAGCTCTAAACCCTAAACCCTAAACCCTAAACCCTAAACCCTAAACCCTAAACCCTAAACCCTAAACCCTAAACCCTAAACCCTAAACCCTAAACCCTAAACCCTAAACCCTATAAACCCTAAACCCTTTCATGGGGTGTAGCCCGGCTCTCTCCTGGTTCCCCTGTAGCCTTGTTTGGGGTCTTGCACAGGTGTTGACGGGTTTAGGGTTTAGGGTTTAGGGTTTAGTTTAGGGTTTAGGGCTGCTCCTAATTATGGGGGCGGGGAACCTTAGGTTTCGAGGGGGGGTAGTAGGGGAACCCATGAAACTCCCCCGAAAATCAGAGCTCAGAGGTTGGGCTGTTGAATTCCTTTAGGGTTTAGGGTTTAGGGTTTAGGGCTTAGGGTTTAGGGTTTAGGGTTTAGGGTTTAGGGCTTCGGGTTTAGGGTTTAGGGATTAAGACTGATATGGGGAATAGCACCCATGGTCACTACTATTTGTTAAGAACCCGGCAAAAAATATTCTCCCTCACCACAAGGGTAATATGGGGATTATTAATTTGTGTATGTTGGTGGGTTCTTAAGCAAACAGTAGGTATAAGCTTATAGCGGTTATACGGAGTAATGCGGGAAATAGGAGCTACTTCAGCGCCCGCGCGTTTCTCGGGTTGACTCTCTGCATCCCCTGCATTTTGAATAGTGTGCTGCTGGGCATTCTTGCAAGCGTAGGGGTGCCGCACAAGTGGAAAACATCCCAAAGCCATGAAACGCGAAACCTAAAACCTAAATCCCCAAACCATGACCTCAAACCTTTAAGCTCCCAAGCCCCGGCAGCCTAAACCCTTGAGCCGCTGGTTTTGGGTTTAGGGTTTAGGGTTTAGGGTTTGGGGTTTAGCGTTTAGGGTTTAGGGAGAAACCTCTCAACCCCAAGCCCTCACCGAAAAGGGGCCCCCAAGTCAGGGGAACAGGGTATGGGTCCTAGGGTTACTTGCCGCACACGTTGCTGGCCGCTGAATGGTGAGATAGGCGTCCGCTGTGGAGCTTTTCTGAGCCGCAGCGGTGGATTTTGCTCAGATTTCAAAGGGGTTTGGCTAAACCCTAAACCCTGAAGGAATAGTACGAAAGTGATGTGTGTGGGAATTCTACGAAAGTAGGCCATGTGATTCTGGGAAGGGGGGTTCAGTCCTAAACCCCAAGTCTGAACCCCAAAGCCCTCAGTACACAGTCATGAGTCGATCCTCGGCGTGGCCCAAATAAGGCCACACTACACCTGAATAAGCCCTTAAATCCCTAAACCCTGAACCCTGAACCCTGAACCCTAAACCCTAAACCCTAACTAAACCCTAAACCCTAAACCCTAAACCCTGAACCCTAAACCTTACAAGCCCTAAAAGCAGCCCGTAGAAGCTTCTTAATTGAAATGGGCCCCAGTCCACCACCGCCGTTACAACCTGCTCTCCCTAAACCCTAAACCTAAACCCTAAACCCTAAACCCTAAACCCTAAACCCTAAAATTAGGAGTCTGACCAGCTGAAAGGCCTCTGGCCCTGTTGAAGCCGAAGCTTTCGGGTCAAGAGTTCAGGGCTTACCCTAAACCCTAACCCTATACTGTGAAACCTAAACCCTATAAACCCTATAAACCCAGTAAACCCTATAAACCCTATAAACCCTATAAACCCTATAAACCCTATAAACCCCACAAACCCCACAAACCCTATAAACCCTATAAACCCTATAAACCCTATAAACCCTATTAAACCCTATTTAACCCTATAAACCCTATTAAACCCTGTTAAACCCTATAATACCCTAAACCTTAAACCCTCAACCCCAACCCCAACCCCTCCCCCGCAGCCTCCAGCAAGGAGTCGACATCACTGGCGGAAACCTTCTGCCCGTTGATTTGCCTCGAAAGGGTTTCAGGGGTTTCAGGGTTTAGGGTTTAGGGTTTAGGGTTTAGGGCTTCTGCTGTTACAAGGGAGCCCAGCAACCATACGACAACAAGGGCACCATTTTTTGGGGGGTTGGTGACCTTATAAGGAAAGCTTGAACCAACAAAAGGGGGCAAAAAGGGTACCACTGGGCTGCCAAGTGTTAAAAAACACGCAAAATAGGTTGCAATAAGCAGGAGACTCCAAAGCCTCAACCCTAAATCCGGAACTCTCTCCATGCTCGGGCCTGAGGTGCCCGTAAGATGAGAGCCAGACATTAGGGTTTTGGGTTAAGGGTTGTTTAGGGTTTAGGGTTTAGGGTTTAGGGTTTAGGGTTTAGGGTTTAGGGTTTAGGGTTTAGGGTTTAGGGTTTAGGGTTTAGGGTTTAGGGTAGAGAGTTCCATCATGGTACTCGAAGTGGACCACGTGGAACTATACTCACGATGCTCCCCTTCGAGCCGTTGAACAAAAAAAACACATCCACATCTATACACAGCAGAACAGAATTCCTGAGTGGGAATAGGGCTTCGGGTTTTCGGGAATTGCTGAGGGGACCACGTAAACCCTAAACCCTAAACCCTAAACCCTAAACCCTAAACCCTAAACGGGAATCCCAGTGCAGCTCGGCGGCACGATCCGGTCAAAGGCAGCTACACACTGTTCGGGATGTGCCTTGTTCCACTCCTCGGGGGCATTGCATTCGGGGGCCTGGGCACCCTAGGGTCAAGGGTCCCGAAGCCCGAGTCCGTGTGGTTAAGGGTCCCTAACCCCTAAACCCTAAACCCTAAACCCTAAACCCTAAACCCTAAACCCTAAACCCTAAACCCTAAACCCTAAACCCTAAACCCTAAACCCTAAACCCTAAACCCTAAACCCCAAAACCGCAACCCTAGGGTTGAGGGTTAAGGTTTAGGGACATTGGGGGCTTTCGTGGGCTTAGGTTGCTCAAAAGACGGTCCTCCGAAGCCCTCTATGAACCGTATCAACCCTAAGGCCCTGATTGAAACCAAACGGGGAAATACAACATGTCCCAGGGACCAGGGAGGTTAGGGCTCAGTGCCACCCTAAACCCCAAACCCTAAACCCCAAACCCTAAACCCCAAACCCCAAACCCCACACCCCAAACCCTAAACCCTAAACCCTAAGCCCTGAGCCCTAAACCCTAAACCCTAAACCCCAAACCCTACCCTTAAACCCTACAATTGCCTACAATCCTTAAGCATGAAGAGCCCGAATGCCAAGTCACCACGAGCTGGCCCGACACCTCTCGTATGACCACCTCAGAGATGTTGGAACAAAAAGGGGGAGCTTCAGGGGTTTGGGGGGTTTGAGTTTAGGGTTTAGGGCTTAGGGCTTAGGGTTTGGGTTTGGGTTTAGGGTTTAGGGTTTAGGGTTTAGGGTTTAGGGTTTGGGGGTTTGGGGTTTGGGGTTTGGGGTTTGGGGTTTGGGGTTTGGGGTTTAGGGTTTGGGGTTTAGGGTTTAAGGTTTAGGAAGGGTTGGTCTGGGGTTAGCTTAGGAGTTCAGCAACTTAAGCGTTTGAGGGGTTATCCCCAACCTTCCGCCCCCCTGGCGCCGGCGACCTCCCGAAGATCTAAATCTGAAGGCGGTTTGTAGGGGGCTGAAAGGCGTTTATGGGTTTACAGGGTGTATAGGTGGCTTAGGTGTTGGTCCCTAAAGCCTACAGCCTAAAGCCCAAACCCTGAACGCGGTTCAGGGATTGTACGGGGTTTAAGGGGTCTCTCCGGGCTTACGGGCTTACAGGGGTTTAGGGAACAGGGTTTGCGGAGGTGTTGCAAGCACTGTTGATTCGGAGGTTTAAAGGATTTATCTAGGGTTTAGGGTTGAGGGTTCGAGCGCAGCCCTCAGCCCCTCGGCCATGCAAAGCAAATCAAAAAAAAAACAACATCGCGCCCCTTGGCAGGACAAGCGTGCCAGCAAGCCAAAAAAAAACTTCCCTAAGCCCTGAACCCTGACCCCAGCACCCTAAACCCAGAACCCTAAGCCCAGAATCTGAAATCCTGAGCCCAAGACCCTAAACTAAACTCTAAACCCAGAACCCCAAACCCTCAACCCCAAACCCTGAACCCCAGCCTTGTCTGGATGTAGGGTTTAGGGTTTAGGGTTTAGGGGTTTAGGGTTTAGGGTTTAGGGGTTTAGGGTTCAGGGTTCAGGTTTAGGGTTTTAGGGTTTAGGTTTAGGGTTTAGGGTTCAGGGCTTAGGGTGTAGGCCTAGCCTTCCCTGGGAAGGCTAGGACCTAAGCCCCCCGCGTTGTGCACGTCGGTCTTGTCCAACATCAGCCGCTCACTGCCAGATGTCCGGGGCAGCTTGATGATGAAGGTGGAGGGCGCATCCTTCTCGAGCGGTTTACGGCCCAAAAAAACCCTAAGCTCGATCAACCTACCTAGAGCCAAGAGTAGCCCAGGACTAAACAGGGTGCCCTTCTTGCTTACAACCGCCACCAAAACCGCGAAAAAAGGGTCCTAGTTACCCTAAACCCTACACCCTGAAGACTCTTCTGAGGGAAACATAGGGCAGCTTGATGCTGGAGGTCGAGGGCATACGCTCATAAACGCTGTGCCCTCAACACTGCGTCGCCCGAAGCCTCTCATCGACCCAAGCAATAACTCTGTGACCTCAACTCTACACCCTAAGCAAAACGGTTCAGGTGATGGTGAAAACTAAACCCCAAGCCCTTTTGAGGTTCCAAAATATACATTTTGGGGGTTAGGTGAAGGGGCTGCCCACCAATCTCCCTCCCCCCCCCAATCTCCCCCTCTCCCCCCTCTCCCACCCCCTCTCCCCAACAGAACCCTGAAGCCTCAACCCTAAACCCCAAACCCCACACCCTACACCCTAAACCTAACTTCCCTGCCCTAAACCCTACACCCTAAACCTAACTAACCCTTGAACCCCAAAGCGTCCCCCACCCTGTAAATCCCTGAGGCGGGAGAAGTGAGGCGGTGGTCCTTCGCACCCAGCCCGGTGCTGAAGGCGTAGCCGCCTTCATCATCTTCTTCGCCCTCCTGCCAAGATACATGTAAAAAACATTGTGCATATAAACGTGTGCATTTTTTTTACATATATGTGTTGGTTTGCTATATATACATATATATATATATAGATACATACATAACTATAACTATAACTATAACTATATATATATACATATGATAGAATGCTAATGTGTATATACACCTTGGACCCTACACAATCAAAAGACACCAACACAGTGCCCTGAAACACTAGCGGGCTAGAAGCCAGACTCTACCAACTCCGACTCACAAACTGTCACTCAACTTCTCATAGCAGGCGATCCTAAGCATACTACTTCAGGCCAGAAGAAATCTTGCTGAACCAAGTAGCCTTGGTGTCTCTCCGGGAAGCGCCCCCAAGAAGCCGCTTTACAACCCTTAGAAGAGTCAGGGTTCAGGGTGACCTCCCAGAACGCTCGGATCCTGGAGGTTTAGGGTTTAGGGTTTAGGGTTTAGGGTTTAGGGTTTAGGGTTTAGGGTTTAGGGTTTAGGGTTTAGGGTTTAGGGTTTAGGGTCCGGGGGGGTAGCAAGTATGCAACTGAAGCCCCAAAATCCGAACCCACATCCTCAAAACACTCAAAGCCCTGAAAATCCCAAAAACCCTAGACCCTAAACCCCAAACCCTAAACCCCAAACCCCCCGAGAAGCCCTGAGCTCCGGTCCTCATGGCCATAACCAAAAACCTCGGCCTTGGATAGGTCCAGCGTCTCCCTCGGATCGGCTCAAAAATCTTAAGCCCTGGGCTTTTTTTGTTTGGCATCTTATTTGTTCTTTTTTGTTTTGCTAGTCTTGTTGATTTGTTGTTTTGATTGTCTTTTCTTCCTCCCTAGACCTCATACCCAACATTGGGCTTTTGCACCCGAAGTAGAGGGATCCCTAAGCCCTCAGCCCTAAAACCTCAACCCCCAACCCTTAACCCTAAACCCTAACCCCTAACCCCAAGCCCTAAACCCTCATCCCTAAAACCCTAAACCCTCATCCCTAAAACCTCAACCCCAAACCCCAAGGTTTGTTTTCTGAAGGGGAGGGTCCGCGGCAAAGCCCCCAGCTCTCAATCTCCGCTGCACACCTGAAGAAAACCAAGCCCTAAACCTTCATCATCAGCCAGAACCCCTACATCCCCAATGGGTTTAGAGTTTAGGGTTTAGGGCTAGGGTTTAGGGTTTAGGGTTTAGGATTTAGGGTTTAGGGCACTACAAGTCCTCATAGAAAAAAGAGGGCTCCTAGCCCTCAAAAGGGGTCTACCTGTTCATTGTGTAGAAGGTGCCCCCGGACCAACAAGGCCGCAAAGCTAGACCCAAGCATAACGTAGCCACAAAGAGGGTAGTCTTTTGGGTTTGCAGGGGCTTTTTAGGCAACCCTAAACCCTAAAGGCCCTAAGCCCGAAACCCTAAACCCTAAACCCTAAACCCTATGCCCATGCCCTAGTGGCTTTATCCGTTTTGCAATCGTTGCCGCACAGCTGTCATGTTCCTCCACATGCTCTGCATCCGATTTCCGCTTGCTTTGCTGCTTGAGAGGCCGAGTAGTGCGGTGCTTTCTTCTGTGAACCCTAAACCCTAAACCCTAAACCCTAAACCCTAAACCCCAAACAGGATTCCTTCACCTCACTTGCAGAGCGGATTGCAGAGACTGATGTCCAGTCTGCAATTTCCTTCTCTAGTTTCTCGGGTAGCTATATCACAGGGTTTAGGGTTTAGGGTTTGGGCCCAAAGCGCTGAAGCTGACCACACATGTGACCCTAAGCCCTAAACCTCATACGTCATGAGTCCCTGATCCTAAGCACCCCTGACTTTAAGGCTGGAGTCCTAAAACCACTAAACCCAAACTCTCTCTGAAACCACCGCATGACACACACACACACACACACACAAACAAAAAAATGCGTGGACTCACGCATGGAGATGCCCCTTAATCCCCCCCCCCCCCCTCAAGCCATTCTCCGCCAAACCTTAATTCAAAACCCTAGACCCTAAACCCTCAAAGTTACAGACATCTTTAAAGCCCCAAAAGTCGAACAAGTCCTAAAAATCTGCAAGTCCTAAAGCTCCGAACCCCCGAGCTAACCCTAAACCCTAAACCCTAAACCCTAAACCCTAAACCCTGAACCCTGAACCCTGAACCCTGAACCCTAAGCCCTAAACGGGTTTAGGGTTTGGGGTTTGGGGTTTAGGGTTTAGGGCTCTTGTTGTTACATGGTCCCTTCATAATATGGGCCCTTAAAGAGGGACCCCCTTATATACCCTTTGTATACCCTGTACAAACCCAAGGACCCATACATCAGAATCCTTTAGAGAAGGTAAGGGACCAGATGAATTAAGGGGCCACGTAACTACCCCAAGACAGTAAGCAAACCACTAAACTGACCATGTAGCCCACACTGTTGACGAAACAACCCTGCATTCGGGGTACCTCATATTAACTACGTTCCTCAACAAGACCCCAGACCATCTGAAGGATGGTTGCAGAGGCCTCCTGGTTATACTCCACTGTTGGCCGTATCAGGGGACACAGGGGGCTTATAATACCTGTGTTGTAACTGCAGTTGTACTTGGGCCTGAACCTTCAAGTGCAGCTTAGACCAAGCCGACAAACTGTCATGACCGTAACAGTTCGCCCCAAAAGGGTTCATGATGCAGGGTTTCGGCAGATCAGAAAAGGCTTATCGAAAGAGCCGAAAAATAAACAATCGAAGCTGCATGAAAGCCCTGGTAGGCCAAAGTACCCCAAGGGTTCTGAATCTAGGGGTTAGGGTTCAGGGTCCAAGGCGCCCAAGTCCCCAAAGGTTCAGGGCTTAGGGCTTAGGGGTTTGGGAGTTTCTGGGTCTCAGGGGTGTCGGGTTCAGGGGCTTTGCTACTAAAGTCTAAGCCCTGAAAACCCTACCCTATACTCCCCTTAGAACCTGATAAAACATAGTGTGTTTAATATCCTCTTGGGTTTTATATAAAAAATAATTCCCAAGGGGGATATAGTACCTTCATCCCAGTCCAAGCCACGCCGACTTGTCCTCGTGCCAGCATTGGCAGCAAGCGACGCAAAACCTAAGGCAAGGGCTTTTTTAACGTTGTACCTGCTTTAGTGTGTTCCCCCTCCTCCTTTGAAACAGTCTAAAAGCTGATTTTGTCTCTCTTGAAACGGTCCCGGGTTTGTTATGTGATGTTAAAAGGGATGCGGCTGTATGAATTTGAACGGAACGCGGGCCGGCAACCAATAGAAAGGCGCGCCGCGCGAAATGTTCAAACGACTCCCGGGGGACTTGACTTAATTGTGGCACCCTAATCGCCCAAACAGTCACACTGCCATGAATCGCCCGCCACCCTAAACCCTAAACCCTAAACCCTAAACCCTAAACCCTAAACCCGAAACCCAAACCCGAAACCCCAACCCAAAACCCTAAATTCCAAACCCCAAACAAGATAGTTTTTTGGCGTGGGGCCCCACAACTGGGGTAGACTTCGCGGGGTTTGGGGGGGGGGGGTGCGGGTTGGGGGGGGGGGTGCGGGTGTTGGGGGGGGGTGCGGGTGGGTGGGGGGGGGAGGGGGGAGGGGGGAAGGGGTGGGGGGGGGGGGGTTCTATGCATGGGTTACATGGGATTGAACAAGGGCCGAAAGCCCCTCAATGAGAGAGCCCATGCTTCTGTGCTTCTTAGGGTGTGTAGAGTTTTGGGGTTGCTATAGGGCCTTCTGTTTTAGATGTTGTTTTTTTTTGTTGGGTGTATAGAGCTTTTAGGGCTTTTAGGGTGAACCCGAAACTGAAGTGTCTATGCTTCTGGGGCTTTAGACTATGTCCCCTTTTGGTTCCGCAGCTATAAGGGGCCCCATGCTGAACTGACGCGCAATCCCACTGACACTACACCCTAACCTAAACCCTAAACCCTAAACCCTAAACTCTAAACCCTCAACCGTGAAATCGTCTAGGGACTGAAACCTTTAACACGTCTGACACCATAGGGGACTCACTAGCTGGCTTCTTGCGCTTAATTGGGGTTTGCGGTTTTAAGGTTCAAGGAAAAACCTATATCCAGAGCTTAAGACTCGTACCCCTAAGGTTGTACCCCTCAAGGTTCCGAATACCCAAATCTACCTACTGAGAACAAATCACGGGATCTCGCCTCACAGTTGCTGGAAGTGCCCCACTTGTATGTAGCTTGGAAGTGGGATTTGGGGTTTAGGGTAAAGGGCTTGGGGGTGTAGGGTTTAGGGTTTAGGGTTTAGGGTTTAGGGTCTGGGGTCTAGGGTTCAGGGTGAGGGTGTGGGGTTGGCACCTTCCCACACCATCCGGTGCCGATAGCAAGTAGGATCCGATGATGTTGCGGGAACCCAGAGGCTAAACCAAACTACCCTAAACCCTAAACCCTACACCCTAAACCCTCAACCCTAAACTCTAAGCAGCCAAACCCCAGGAGAAGGGCACAAGGTCTTACAGAAGGTAGGGGTTCAGGAATGGCGACACACACACACACACACTAAACCTTGAGCTGTGGTCTTTCAATGTGCATTCGGAGTCTACACCTAAACCCTAATTCCAAGGCCGAGCCCTAAACCCTTCGAAGACCTCAAACCACTGAACCTTAAAGACTTCAAGTGACCTCAAGCCCTACAGTAAACCCCAGAAAGTTGGAGCATGGCTTAAGGACGATTAGAGCTGAAAACTCCCTTCAGTATACCTTTCTTGGGCTATGGGGGTAAGGTTGCTCCAACTTGTTGGAGTTTGCTGTAAACCCTAAACAACAACACAAACGCTCACATCATGTCCTGGGCTTCCGCGCATGCTTGCGCGGCACGTCGGGCCCGCTCGTTTGCGCGGGGGAGTTGGGTTGGGGGAATCCTGCGGGCGTTCCCTGGCTCTAGGGTTGGTATAAGGGCTGGAGAGGTATGGGAGAAAGAGACCTGAGCTCTTGAAGTCTGGCTTTGGGGGGCTTGGAGTCGTTCAGGGCTTAGATAGGCTGTGTTTAAGGCTTCTAGAGCTTAATTACGGGCTTAAGGGAACCTAGCCCTAAACCCTAAACCCTAAACCCTATATGGGCTATACAGGTGCTAAGGCGTAGGTGGAACAACAAAACCATGAACGAACTCTGAAGCCACGCACTGCGGAGCAGGATGAAAAGGCGAGGAGTCCCAAAGCCCTAAGGGTTTAGGGTTTAGGGTTTAGGGTTTAGGGTTTAGGGTTTAGGGATTCCGGATGATTCGGGTTTAGGGTGTAGGAGTTAGGGTTTAGGGCTTCGGGTTTAGGATTTAGGGACAGCCGGCTTGCCTGAAGAACCCAACCTACTTTGTAGGATTCTACTACAACAACAACCCTTAAAGAAATCCTTCAGCAACCTTCAAAAAGGTGCTTTAGGGTTTTACTTTAGGGCTTAGGGTTTTGTTATCCTCAGCAACCTGCAAAAAAGGTGGTCTAGGGTTTCACTGTAGGTTTTCGGGGTTTGTTACCTGAACCACTCTTCCCTGAGTCCTGCTAAACCCCCCCAATCACCCTACGAGGGCTTAAGACTTATAGGGTTCTTAGTAGGGTTGAGGGTTTGGGGATATGGGTTACCAGGAAGCCTGGGAATAAAAGGGGTGCCTGTAAGGTAGCTTAAACTGGGCTACCCAACCCGAACTTCTTTTTGCGAGCGTCTCTGCACGTGACGCACGCTTCGCTGCAACGACATGATCTCTTGGCAAGCCCTCTGCTCAAGCCATGTGCTTCAGAGCATGGGGGCTTTCGCTTCTGAACCCTAAACCCTAAAGACTAAACCCTAAACCCTAAACCCTAGAAGTAGGTGATCTGTCAGGACTTTCATATCGGTCTAAGGTTAAACGGATAAATCTTGGAGTTCTTCAACTCCGATGGACATGCACGTTGCTGGCTACATCAGCTCTGGTTGTGCAACGCCTCGTCTTCTTTCTCCTTCCTTGGGTTACGGGCTTAGGGTTTCGTCTTTGGGGCCCCTTGAGTAGCGTTTGGTTTGGGTGAAGACTTTACAGCGTAAAACCTAAAGCCTAAATCTCCTAAACCCTAAACTGTGTGAAGGCACGTGAGTCTGAGAAACTCTGCGCTTGCCACGACTGACGACAAGGAGAACCCTCACAAAACCTGCTGAGTAAAAAGCCGTGGGCTCAAATCTTCACCCTCAACCCTAAACCCTCAGCCCTAAACCCTAAACCCCCACAAGCCCGAAGCACATGAAGGCCACCCTGTCCCGGGAAGAGGCCTGGCTGAACCCATTGGTGGGGTGGACTTGGGGGGGAGGGCGGGGATGCTGCATAGGAGGTCTACAGAGAAATAGATATAACTCCACATTATACCCTAAACATTAAGCCTAAACCCTCAACTCTAAACCCTAAACCAAAATCGCACCCAGATTGCCCACGTGATTCACACAGGACGGCCCAAAGAAGGTTGAGAGGGTTACTTTGTTGAGGGTTTAGGGTTTATGACTTCGGGTTATAACCGTTATGACACATTGTACCGACTTCTTGCGCCAGCTCGTTGTGCCACCCGCTCCCGAAAGGTTTAGGGCTTAAGGTCTCGAACCCCTAGGAGGTACAGCTTTGGCACTCTATCGGCGTCGCGGAACCGCGTGAGGAAACCTACACCCGGGTTCCCTAAAGCCTTGCAGTCCTGGAGGGGGCAAAAGCTCGGGGAAGCTAAGCCCGTAACTCGAATGCCCTAAGCCCTAAATCCGAAGCCCAACATCCCAAGATCCCAAAGCTTGCACCACAAACGCCCCAAACCCTAAACCCTAAACCCTACACCCGAAACCCCTAAACCTCCTAAGCCCTAAACCCTATCTAAACCCTAAACCCTAAGCCCCTAAACCTCCTAAACCCTAAACCCTAAACCGTAAACCCCAGACAACACCAAGGCTGGGGCCGGGTCCGCGGGCGCGCCCCACGGAGTGAGGGAGCCGAAAGAAGGCGGTCCTTGAGAGGTTTCAAAACTTAGGGACAAGGGATGCAGGGTTCAGGGTTTAGGGTGTAGGGTTTAGTGTTTAGGGTTTAGGTAGGGTTTTGGGTTCAATATATATATATATATATATGTATATGTAAGGTTCAGGTTTTGCTGTAATATGGCAGATGCTGTGAAGGCTGGGATGCGGAATAAGCTCGAAAGCTTCGTCAGGTGCGAAGAGCAGCTCTGGCCCGAGTGCGGAGGGCCACTTAACACGTTCTCCCACCCCACGCCGTCCAAGGGCAAAGCCACCCAAACCCTTTCGTTTTAAGGTTTGAGCCTATAAACTCAATTTCTTGCAGAGTTTTTCCTGACCTCACTAAAGCAAACGATCAAGATGAAGGGGCGTCCAAGGGGCCCAAAGGCGTACAAAGCCCCAACCAAAGCCAAAACGGCCGACCAGACTGGCCAGAGGCATTCTGGTCACGAGGAACGTTGCGTGAGGGACCGGGACTTGGCCCTGGGGTTTAGGGCTTAGGGCTTAGGGCTTAGGGCTTAGGATTTAGGGTTTAGGGTTTAGGGTTTAGCTTAAGCGCCCCCCCCCCCTCTCACTGTCGGGGGGCGGGCTAAGCCTCACCCTTGAGTTAATAACCCTTGAGTTAAAGGCTTCTGAGCTTTGGGATACTTGAAAACATGATGGCATTGTGGCCTGAGTGTGTGTACTTGTTTAGGTGCATGGACCTGTAGGGGCAATTGAAGACGCAGCCCAAACCTTAAGTAAACCTCGACCCCTTCTGTGGGGGCGCCAAGAAAGGCTGACACCCGTGTTCTTGTTGTCCTCTTAAAAAAACCGGGTTTAAGGTCTAGGGTTTTGGGATTTGGGTTTAGGGTTTGGGACGGCTTAGGGCTTCAAGGTTCACAGGCATTCAGGGTGCAGGGTATAGTTTAACTTTCAGAGCTCATAAAGTTTGTAGAACCCAAAGACCCCGAGCCCAAAAATCCTAAACCCTAAACGCTAAACCCTAAACCCAAGATCCCTCCAACGGTGGGGCGCCTTGAGACAAGCGGCTACGAACCTCCGATCCCGCCGCCAGCGTACCTGGCAAGGCTTTGATACTTCGGCCTGTTGGGGATTTGGATTCCGGGTTAGGGTTTAGGGTTTAGGGTTTAGGGTTTAGGGTTTAGGGTTTAGGGTTTAGGGTTTAGGGTTTAGGGTTTAGGGTTTAGGGTTTAGGGTTTAGGTTTAAGGGTTTAGGGTTTAGGGTTTAGGGTTTAGGGTTTAGGGTTTAGGGTTTAGGGTTTAGGGTTTAGGGTTTAGGGTTTAGGGTTTAGGGTTTAGGGTTTAGGGTTTAGGGTTTAGGGTTTAGGGTTTAGGGTTTAGTGTTTAGGGTTTCTGGTTTACGGTTTACGGTTCAGGGTATTAGGGCTTGGGGTTTAGGGGGACCCTTCGCCCCGAAAGGCCCCTAAACCCTACAGCCCGACTCTTTGGGGGCACTGGTGCACTGCAGCTTTCAACTCGCTGAGCATCCTCGCCGGCAGCAGAGCGCCCGTTAGGAGCCCGAAAGCCTAAACCCTAAACCCTAAACCCTAAACCTTAAACCCTAAACCTCTTAGGGTAGCTTCATTGTCCCTTAGTATGGGCCCTTAGATGGGGACCCCTACCCAAGGGCCCATGCATCAGAAGCCTTTAAACAGGGTAAGGGACCATGTTAAACTACCTTTAGAAAACTCTAAACCCTAATCCCCCAAACCCTAAACCTGAACCGTAAATCCTGAACCCTAAACCCTAAACCCTAAACCCTAAACCCCTCAAGATCATTCTCTTTGGACGTCGGGTCCGTGCTTGAGTTCGGGTTTAAAGTTTGGTGATGTGGAGCTTGAGAACCTTCCCAGGCCGGTGCACAAGCTCCCTTCAACACAAAGGCGGCGATGGTGAAGGTTTAGGGTTTAGGGTTTAGGGTTTAGGGTTTGGGGTTTGGGGTTTGGGGTTTGGGGTTTGGGGTTTGGGGTTTGGGGTTTGGGGTTTGGGGTTTGGGGTTTGGGGTTTGGGGTTTGGGGTTTAGGGTTTTAGGGCTTTAGGCTTTAGGGCTTTATGGTTTTGGGTTCTAGGGTTTACGGTTTAGGGTGAGCACTCCAAATCTTCATAGGCGCAAGGCAGTACTGACGGTCGATTGCGTGAAGTGTTCAAAGACAAATGGTAATGTTTCGGGAGGTCTATACCTACAGGTTAGGGTCTTTATTCAGTGCTGGAGACTGGTACCTGAAATTTGTGTCCAAGGTTTTCCTATATTGATACCTAAAAGGATATTTTTTGCGCAGGGCTACACCCTGAATCTGAAACCTTGCACCCTATTAAACCCTTTGAGGCAATCAGCATGTCGGAATACGACCGGGCTTTGATCTGAGGTCTTTCGGAAACTAACCGAACCCCCCCCCCCCCCCCCCCGCAGAATCCCAAACCCTAAACCCCCTAAACCCTAAACCCTAAACCCTAAACCCTAAACCCTAAACCCTAAACCCTAAACCCGAAGAATCCGTAAAGGCAACTCCGCACCCTAAACCCTACAACCCGCAGACTGTCTGGCAGCTGATCACAACAAACTCTTCCCAAGATGATGCCAGCGTAGACCCCAAACGCGCGGTTTAGGATGTTGCGTTTCGAGTTTAGGGTTTAGGTTTAGGGTTTAGGGTTTAAGTTCCAATGGATGAAGGCTCAACAAGACACCAAGGGCCCACAAGCCAAAAAGTGGGGGGGCAGCTTCGAGGACAGCAAGCGCGGCCGCGCCTGCGCCTAGGGTTTAGGGTTTAGGGTTTAGGGTTTAGGGTTTAGGGTTTAGGGTTTAGGGTTTAGGGTTTAGGGTTTAGGGTTTAGGGTTTAGGGTTTAGGGTTTAGGGTTTAGGGTTTAGAGCGAGATTTTCGCCCCAAATGCGGGCGCCGACCTGCGCGGGCCGCGAAGCCCACTCGATCTAGCCCCCCCTTACCCGTGACGTTAGAACCCCTTATAAGTGTTGACACAGTGTTTACAAGGAATAGCCCTATACCTCTTTTTGAAACACATGCTTGTTTCTCATAGCTCAACCCCCAGAGGGGACTTTCCGACACTACGGGTACCTTATTAGGGTTCGTATAATAAGGGAATCCAACTGTTTGGGTGGACTATATTGGGGGTTCCGTATTTTCGTAAACTCCTCCACCCAAAACCCTAAACCCTTGACCCGAAACCCTGAACCCTAAACCCTAAACCCTAAACCCTAAACCCTAAACCCTAAACCCTAACAGATGTTCCAGCTCCTGGCCAAGTCAACGACGTCCCGCTCCAGGCCCGCGTTCTCCGCCCTGAGCCGCTCCGACTCGCGCTGGGCCTCGTTGAGGTTAGGGTTTAGGGTTTAGGGTTTAGGGTTTAGGGTTGAGGGTTGAGGGTTGAGGGTTGAGGGTTGAGGGTTTAGTGCCAGCACCGAGGTACGTCGCAACAAAGAACTCAGGTACTTTTGGGGTCTAGGGGTTTTAGGGTTTTTAGGGCTTGCGGGTTCAGGTTTAGGCAAAAAATAGGGTTCGGGCATGTAAGGTGTGGGGTCTGGAAAAGGGTAATTTGACGTGCAAAAAGCAGATCCGGCCTCGGCAGCCTTGCTTTGCAGGGCAGCCTTGAGCGATTAGAAGAGGGGCTAGGGCTTAGGAAGGTTTAGAACCCTAAACCCTAAACCCTAAACCCTAAACCCTAAACCCTAAACCCTAAACCCTAAACCCTAAACCCTAAACCCTAAACCCTAAACCCTAAACCCCAAGGCGTCGGAGGACCTCAGGAATGGGAATGTAGGTTTGTGTTGGGGGGGAGGGGGGGGGGGTCATGGGCTTCAGCGTCTGTAATAGGGACATGGTGCTATAGGGAAGCAAAGGTTTAGGGATTCGGGTACAAAGCGTAGGGGCTTTGGGATAGGTTTTAGGACCTTCGGGGTGTTGAGGGTTTAGGGGTTACTCTATGGTGCCTTGGTGGAGTTCAGGCTTCTGGTGGAGGTTAGAAGGTTTGGGGTTTAGGGCTTTTCTGTTCCTGAATCCTACCTACAAGCAGCGTAAGCTAAAATCTGCCTGTGCTTCCAGTACATGCACATATACTTGCTAGACCTAGGAGTAACTTAGGAGTAAGAAGGGTGCCGTTTTTTTCGATTAAAGGGGCTGATAAGGGAACCTAAACCCTCAAAAAAGGAATGAGGGCCTGCCCTGGGTCCTCGACGACTTGATTCGTTTGGCTATCCTGAGGCAGAAGCGCCCCCCACAGCCGCATCCCAATTCCCAAGTTTCAGGTCAGACTCCCGAAGCACTAAACCCTAACCCCGAACCCCTAAACCCTAGATGCTAGACCCTAAACCCTAAACCCTAAACCCTAAACCCTAAACCCTAAACCCTAAACCCTAAACCCTAAACCCTAAACCCTAAACCCTAAACCCTAAACCCCAAACTCTACGATCTCGGAGCCGGCCTCAGCCTTGGCTGCATCGGCACTTCCGGCTGTTGCAGCAGCTTGCTTGTCGGCCTCTTGCACTTTGTGCTTTTTGATCGTTCGGGTTTAGGGTTTAGGGTTTAGGGTTTAGGGTTTAGGGTTTAGGGTTTAGGGTGTAGGTTGTAGGGTGTAGGGTTTAGGGCTTAGCGCGTGGGATGCTCCCCCTTATACTATCCGTCCTTAATTGGGGTTATAGTCGGGGTACTATACTCGCTATGGAGGACTGTTAGTAATTATAAGGAGGAACGTCCTAAGTTGTGGCTCACTCTTCAGTTCGAGACATGCAAAGCAGGTGGTTTAGAGCGTCGGACTCGGGGCCGTTCTTAAGGTAGTTGCGGTAGTTGCATGGTCCGTTAATATGGGCACTTGAAAGGGGACCCCTTTTCTACCCCTTAGGCCTATACGTCAGACGGAACCCTTTAAGGAATGTAAGTGACCACATTAAGAGCCCATGGAACTACCCTAAGAGTTTTAGGGCTTCAAGGGCACTAGGGCTTTCGGATCATCAGGGTTCCAGGGTTCGCCTCCGCTCCCGGGGTTAGGATTTGGGGCTTACGGGGTTTAGGGTTTATAGGGTTTAGGGTCTATAGGGCTTAAAAAGGGTTTACAGGGTTTGTAGAGCTTCTAGGGCTTCTAGGGTTTAAGGTTTAAGCCAGGTTGTGCAAAACAAACTGGCGGGTATACCCCGCTTCATGCCCTGCCCCTTACATGAACCCCAGATTCCCCCCCCTCCCCCCCCAAATACATTCTAGACATATACTAGACCCGGGAGTAACGTAGGAATGAAAAGGGTAGCCTTTTTGGTTTTGGGGGTTTCCTTGGGAACCCCAACCCCTAAAAAAAGGAAAAAAGGGAGTACTCCCCGTCCTAGTATAGGAGGTGCTGTGTCGTAGCTGCTTAGGCGCTAAAGAAAGGGCCCCCCAAACAGGGGGGGTCAGGCGGAGGGGCCTCCAACTCGGCACATCTCTGCTGAGCCGTGCCCAAAGCCTGAGGGCTTAGGATTTAGGGGTGTAGGGGTTGTAAGGCTTAAGGTTTAAGCGGTGTAAGGTTTAAGGCTTAGGGCTTAGAGGCACAATGAACTGAAGCATTCAAAGCAACTACAGCTTTGGGGCCTAGCATGCCGCATCATTCTGTAGCCCTTCTGGGCAGTGAATCCCAACCTCCCAACGCTTCAGCTACCACGATTCGGGAAGGCGAAGGGATTAGGGATTGCAGGACGCTATCCCAAGGCGTGAGTCTGCAACGAAAACAAAGGTTCCGTGCTGAGTTTTCAGACGACCGGGCGTCGGCTCTAGCAGTACAAGGGCCGTGCGACACATTCGACGTATTCTGGCTGTGCGTCGCTTCTTGAAGGGATGCAACTTAACCCTAGATGAGATTTTGTCGGATAATTAGGAGGCTCAGGGCATAGAGTTTTAGCCTTCCCACCTCCTCCAGTCAACCCACAAGGACCGTGTACATAAACTTACATTGCACAAGACATAAGCTTCTTTGTAGAATTCAAGGTCCAGGGTTTAGGATCCATATTCTAAGCGAGAGGGATTCTTGCTCCTGGCGTATCTGCGCTCCCTGGCTTGAGCCTTGTAGCAGCTACACCAGCCAAGCCAGGCACATTGCGGAACTTCGCGGCCTTTACCAAAGGTGCTTTGGGGGTAGGTCAAACCGAAACCCAAAACCCTTAAAAACCATAACTTCCCTTTCCCAGTCACCTGCACACAACCAAACAAAAAAGATATAACACAACACCTGCTGGAAGCCCACTGCAAACCCTGGACCCTACCACCTTTCCCGCCGCCTCCTCGTGAGCCCTTAGCTTCTCCAGGAGCTGCAGCTTGTCGGACTGAAGGGGGCATGAGTATAAATGAATAAGCAAATAGTAATTAATTAAGTAAGTAATTCATTAAATAACTTATTAATTAATTCATATATGCATATATGTGATCCCGGGGCCCCCCGCCCCCACCTGAAACCTAAACCAGCTTGCTCGCCCAAGACCCTCATTGTAGCTGACCGTGTCGCCTTTGGAGTAGACAAGGGCGACGGCGTTTTGCATCGTCAAGAGGGGCTAAGGGCTGCCCGCACTTGGTGGAAGTGCTTCGCGTCTAGTTTCAGGTTGTTCGGGCTTGGGGTTTTGGGGTTTAGGGCTTCAGGGTTTACATTTGGTAGGGGGGAGGAGCTAGAGTTATCAAATCACCAGAAAACATTAGACTCATTACATCCAAAGCAATATCATTGCTGTCCTAAGAGTCCGGACCGTACGAACATACCAATCAAAGACCCTTGGCAAAGCCCCGATTTTCACGCATTCCCCTCAGCCCTTAACCCCAAACCCCACACCCTAAACCCAAAACCCCGAACCCTAACCCCTGAGCCCTAAACCCCAAACCCTAATCCCATACCCCAAACCCTAAACCCTAATTCAACCCCAAACACTAAACTCCAAAACCCTATAAACCCTAAACCCGAAACTCCAAAACACAAACCCTGAACCCCAAGCCTTATACTCCAAAACCCAAACCCCAAAACCCTGAAAGACACCTATACAAAACCTACACACCTATTCAAAACCGTAAAAACAAAAAAACCGAAAAAACGCTTCACACGCCCTATAGAAACCCTATAAACAAACCGTAAAAAAAAAACTGTCAGAAACCTACAAAAACCGCCATAAACACCCTATAAACCCTACAACCTTACCCCCCCCCCCCCACCCCAAAAAACAAAAGAACAACTACAAAACAAGAAAAAACAAAAAACCCAAACCCTAAACCCTAACCCGAAACCCGAAACCCTAAACCCTAAACCCTAAACCCTAAACCCTAAACCCTAAACCCTAAACCCTAAACCCTAAACCCTAAACCCTAAACCCTAACCCTAAACCCTAAACCCCCCCAAAAAGGGGCCTCCAAGTCGGCGCAGCGCTTCTCGGACGCCCGAAGCTGCCCCTGCAGCTGCTCGGCAACCTGTGGCCGGCAGCATCGAAGGTCGGAAACCATGGGCCCCTTTGTGTGTGGGTTTAGGGCCAAGTTTAGGGTTTAGGGTTTAGGGTTTAGGGTTTAGGGTTTAGGGTTTAGGGTTTAGGTCTGAGTCTCGGGGCTAGGGTTTACGGTTCAGGTCGGATCCATAGGCCCTTTGTGTGGTTCCTTACCCCTGTTCATAGGGATCCGCAGTGTGGCCCTCCTTGAATCATAGTGTACATATAAGGATTGTACCACAAGGGACACAAATGAAGGGCCCATACTTCGGATCCCCCTACAGTAGCAAGCAAGAAACAATGGATGAGGAGTTTAGGGTTTAGGGCTTCAGGGGTTTTAGGGCTTGTGGGGGTTTAGGGTTTGAGGGAGCGCAAGGCTGGCGGGAGTTTTAGGGGTTAGGGTTTGAGAGGGTTCAGGGTTTAGGGCTTCAGGGTGTTCAGCGTGTACGAGTTAAGGTTCGTCGTCGGTGCTGCTAGCGCTGCTGGAGCTTGATGTGACGTCGGAGCCCCGCGGCGATCTCGTGCCTCAGGGGTAAGGTCTAGGTGCTGGATTGTGAGGATCGGAGCCAAGCATTGAGCCAGGGAGTGGTGCTCCGAAGTCCCGGGCGTCATCGCTTGCGGTGGGCACATTCCTCAGGTGGACGTATGACTAAACCTCAAACCCCAAATCCCAAACCCGAAACCCCAGACCCTAAACCCTAAACCCCAAACCCCAAATCCTAAACCCTAAACTTAAACCCTAAACCATTCAGGCAGGGTTTAGAGTAGATCCGGGCAAGGTGCTGCGTCCTTCTGAGATTCTGGCATGATCTGCAGACTTCCTCAAGTAAAGCACACACGGGAAGTTCCTCCAAGACAGAGAGACCCCCTAGCTTTCTGACATACCCCCCAGGCATCCCAGGAGTCCTTACTCTAGGACCAAGAGGGTTTAGGGTTTAGGGTTTAGGGCTTAGGGCTTAGGGTTTAGGGTTTAGGGTTTAGGGTTTAGGGCTTTCGGTCCCCACCCCCACGCCCCTCACCCCCCCCCCCCAGCCCCGCAACCGCAAATCTGTGCTTTCTTCAGATGACTGAAACAAAGCAGACAAGCCGCCTGGGCCCCTAAACCCTCAACCCCAAGACGCCCTAGACGCCCGAAGCCCTGACTAAGCTCCATTTGCCCTTAACCCAAACCCTAAACCCCAAACCCCAAACCCCAAACCCTAAACCCTAAACCCTAAACCCCCCAAACCCCTAAACCCTGGGCCTGGTTGCCGGAGACCTGTGCTGTTTGGTGCGTGGCGACCTGCTTCTCTTACTTGTAGAGTTGTTAGGGCTTACAAGAGCATTTAAGGTTGGGAATTTTAGAGATTTTAGGGCTGTTTGGGCTGAAAGTTTTAGGCGGTTGTTTGTCGGAACTTGAGGGATTTTCAGGGTTCAGGGTCGCCATTTTTGTGGTGTCCGAAGTGGGAGGAACCACACTCTCAACTGCGCCCAGCAGGGGAAACAGTGCTGGAACAACCAGCAAACTCTGATCCTGGGAGTCCTAAACCTTATAAACCAACCCTAAACCCTAAACCCTAAATTCTGAACCCTAAGCCCCAAAACCCCCGGCATGAAGGGCCTCAACCTTTTCCTCGGCCCAAGAGTAACTTTGGAATAACAAGGGTGCTCCTTTTTTGGTTTATATGGGGGGGTAGTTTTTAAGGGTGTAGGGTTTAGGTGTTAGGGCGACCCAAGAGTAGCCTAGGAATAAAAAGGGTGCCCTTCTTGGTTCAAATTGGCTTTTTGGGGAATCTAAACCCCAAAAAAAGGGAAATTGGGGCCACTGTGGGTCCCAGTCTTCGGAGAGAACAGTTTTGGGTTTAGGGTGAAGGACGTGCGAATTGACGCGGTGCATGAGCGTAGGGAATGACTTGGCAGGGCCAACTCTTGAACCAACCCTGGGCCGCAAGCCCTGAGCACTACTGGGAGGTTCATGGTACTTATTTACCAATTGTCGCTGTACTTATAACTGTCCTTGTAATCTTGCAGGGGCTTTTAAGCGGGTTATAAGTACAGTTATAATTGGTTAATAAGTACCATGAACCCCAAAGTATAAACCCGCTCCGCCAGAATCCTTGCAGTCCAGGGTGTTGGTGGTTGTCGGGGCGACGGGCCACACTCAGGGTGCAACCTCCTAGCTGGTTTCTCAAGGTCCTGCTTAAGCTGTTGTGGTGTCGTTGCTTCCGGTTCTGCGACAGGTGTTCGACTGCCCGAAAAGATTTGCATGGTCTGCACGGCGCCATATCACAGGACTGAAGCTGCTTAAGGTCCAACACGATTTGCCATCGACCGTGGAACATGGTCAGGTCCACCGCTGGTTTGTCAGAGTGAGTGGGTGGCTTGTGGCCAGATAATCGAGGGGGCTCAGGGTCGAGAGCTTTTCGCTGGGCCTCCCCGAACACTTACGAGTTCTCCTGACCGCACTCCCCAATTCCAGATTCCCTAGCACACACTACGAACCGTAAACCCGAAACCCAACAAGCTCACCAAAACCTTGACGTGGACCCACCTGCGTATACCCCATCTTCAAACAAAATGCTTAATTTCACCCCCCCCTACCCCTCCCTCCCCCCAAAAAAATCGAAGGGCTATTTTGGGAACCCCCCGCCCCCCCAATCCCCGGCCCTGAAACCCTACACCCTAAACCCTAAACCCTCAACCCCTATGCCTGCTCCCTCGCCGCCGCAAGCTGGGCTTCGAGATCCGAAGACTTGGCCTACATGCGGTCTCCGCTGGCTCAAAGTTTAAGGGTTTAGGGTTTAGGGTTTAGGGTGCAGGGTTTGGAGGATACATGCTGTGTATACTATAGTATGAGATTACGCAACTTACCAACATATAAGATACTTGATACTGAAAGGTACTATAGCAAACTCAAGCTCAGAGAGCAAGTGCACACTGAAAGGTACTATAATCGAATATACTACGATATGATGTATGCTGTATGCCTTATACTACATGTTACTATATACGATGTGTGTATATATGTACAAGGCTGTTTATATGCTATATATATATATATATATATATGCTCTCTCTCTCTCTATATATATATAGATATAGAGGATATGTTTGGGTTTGCAGCGTTTACAGGGTATATAGGGTTTATGAGTATTTAGAGGCTTCGCAAGGTTTATAGGCTACTGAAAGGGCCTATTTGGTGTACAGGTCTGTGGGGTTTATGGTGCTTACAGGACTTTCGGGATTTTGAGAGGCTTTCTAGGCCAGGACTGGCAGGGTTTAGCCAGGATGTCAGGATGATTCGAGGGAGAGGTGTGCTTAGGGCTTGGCGTGCGAGGGGGTGGGGCGCTCGCTGTTATTCTCAAAAAGGGCCCAACAATTTGCCGTAAACAATCCCCTATATGAGCCCTGAAGCCTATACCCCAAACCCTAAACACTAAACGCTGAAACCCCAAACCCTAAACCCTAAACCCTGGTGAACCCGCACGGCTCCAGCCTGTAAGGCCTGCTCTTTGTCATCCCGACGCCGGCTTTCGGATTGCGCCTCATGGGTCCGAGTTTGCTTTGGGTTTTGCTTCGTCCCGGTCCCCAAGTGCCCCCCCTGAGAAAGACAAAGCTTTCAAGGTGTTTAGGGTTTAGGGTTTAGGGTTTAGGGTTTAGGGTTTAGCGTTTAGGGTTTAGGGTTTCAACCCTAAACCCTAAACGCTAAACCCTGAACCCTAAACCCTAAACCCTAAACCCTAAACCCTAATGTAGGGGGTGAAGTAAATACTTGGAGACCTTGGGTTAAGCACCCATTGACCCCGACACCCTCAAAACTCTGAACCCTGAAACTCAGACCGGACATGATCCCGTTTATAAACTCCACCACTATAGATAGAATCTTCGGCTACCTAAGCCGGGAACCCGAAACCTAAGCATAAGGAGTTTTTTGGGCCCCGTTTACAGAAAATCCTGCGCCCCAAGCATCCTAAAATGACTGAACCTTCAACCCCAAAACCCAAAACCCAACCCTTACCCCTAGAAGCCCTCGACCGCCAACCCCTAAATGGAACCCCAAAGGCCCGAAAACTTCTAAACCTAGACCCAAGAGTAACCTAGGAATGAAGCAGGATACACTTTTGAAGGGAGGCTCAACCCAAAACCCAAAACCCAAAACCCTAAACCCAAAACCCTAAACCCTAAACCCTAAACCCAAAACCCTAAACCCTAAACCCTAAACCCTAAAGACAAGGGAATAAGGGCAACTAGAAACCGCAGCTTCCATCGCCTCATCCCTGGCCGCTGCAAGCTGAGCTTCGAGGTCGGAAATCCGGCCCTGGTTTAGGGTTTAGGGTTTAGGGTTTAGGGCTTAGGGTTTAGGGTTTAGGGTTTAGGGTTTAGGGTTTAGGGTTTAGGGTTTCGGGTTAGGGGGTTTAGGGGGTTTAGGGGGTTTAGGGGGTTTAGGGGGTTTAGGGGGTTTAGGGGGTTTAGGGGGTTTAGGGGGTTTAGGGGGTTTAGGGGGTTTAGGGGGTTTAGGGGGTTTAGGGGGTTTAGGGGGTTTAGGGGGTTTATTTAGGGGGTTTAGGGGGTTTAGGGGGTTTAGGGGGTTTAGGGGGGTTTAGGGGGTTTAGGGGGTTTAGGGGGGGGTTTAGGGGGTTTAGGGGGTTTAGGGGGTTTAGGGGGTTTAGGGGGTTTTTAGGGGGTTTTAGGGGGTTTAGGGGGTTTAGGGGGGTTTAGGGGTGTTAGGGAGTTTAGGGGGTTTAGGGGTGTTTAGGAGGTTTAGGGGGTTTAGGGGGTTTAGGTGGTTTAGGGGGTTTAGGGGGTTTAGGGGGTTTAGGGGGTTTAGGGGGTTTAGGGGGTTTAAGGGGTTTAGGGGGTTTAGGGGGTTTAGGGGGTTTAGGGGGTTTAGAGGGTTTGGGGTTTGGGTTATAGGGTTTGGGGTTTGGGGTTTAGGTTTTAGGGTTTCGGGTTTAGGGTCTAGGGTCTAGGGTTTAGGGTTTAGGGTTTCGGGGGGCTTTGGGGGGGATGGCGGGCTTTGGGGGGGTTTGAGACGAGGAGTGTATACAAGGCTGTTGTGTGGGCTTGAGGGCCTTGCGGTGTAACATAGGGGGTTTAGGGTTTAGTTTCGGGTCTAGGCGACTGAGTGGGACCAAAATGTCGCAGCACAACGTTCCCTGGAATGTGAACTTACACACACCCACACCCACACCCACACGCACACGCGCAAATATCGTAAAATGTCAGTATATAACTCTCAACCCTGTAAACCCTACGCGAGGAAGAGAAAGAGAGAGAGAGAGAGGGGCTTAAGGGGTTAGGGTTTAGGGTTTAGGGTTTAGGGTTTAGGGTTTAGGGTTTAGGGTTTAGGGTTTAGGGTCACTGTGGGCCCTTGGGGTTTAAGCCGACACCGGGTCCCGGAGCACCAAGCCCGACCGTAGAAGCCTCTCAGCGGCTCCTAAGCCCCGAAAATCCAACCCCTGCCCCCACCCTAAGCCCCCCGCACAGCCTCACGAAGTTGGGGTTTGTATAGGGTTTAGGGTGTAGGGTTTAGGGTTTAGGGTTTAGGGTTATAGGGTTTAGGGTGTAGGGTTTGGGGTTTAGGGTTTCGGGTTTGGGGTTTAGGGATGCTTACGGCGTGACCTCCAGGGACGCCGCGTGCGCTTCCGACGCGGCAAGCTTCGCCCCGAGCGACTCGGCCACCTGATACGTGCTCCATGTACTGCTATTTACTTAAGAACCTCCCCCCCCCCCAAAAAAAAAAGAAGTACATATTAAAAATAGAAAGATCTCTGAAATATCTATATCTTGTATAAATTCTTCCATATAAGGGTAATATAAGTGATTGTTACTTCTTCTTTTTTTGATGTGGCTGTTCTGAAGCAAGTAGTCGTTTGGGGTTCAGTATGCGGCTAACGCAGACCTCCAAAAGCGCTTGAGTTGGGAATATTCCATGATTCCATAAATCATAGTTGGATCCCTGGTACAACTTAAGGCCAATGGGATTCTAGGGAAGCCCTATGTAGGGCTTGCAGGGTTTGCAGGGTTTAGTTCGCTTAGGGATTGGGTTTCGTCAAACCCTGCAACCCTTCCCAGGGAGTCCCACAAAACCCTTAAATCAGAAATATGCCTTTGCTTGATGTTTAGGGTTTCTCGGCCTTAGGACCCATACTTAGGGTTCAAAGAGCAAGGTCTGTCTCATCAAGAGGTATTTGCACCCCCCCCCCCCCCGCGTAAATACAATAAATATCCCAGTTGGGTGGGCAGACTTGCCTGTAAACCAACCCTACAACCCAACTGGCCCCTAAACCTTCAGAACCTCATAAACCGTATAAACCCTGTAAGCCTCACAAACCCTATCAACCCTACAAACCCTTTTTAACCACACTAACATTAACTCTGCCAACCCTATAAACCCTTGTAAACCACTATTCCCTCTAGACCCTATAAACCACATTAACATGAGCTCTGCAAACCCTACAAACCTTTGTAAACCACTATACACCCTCTAGACCCTATAAACCTAGACCCTAAACCCTAAACCCTAAACCCTAAACCCTATAAGCCCTCCCAGGTTCCTCAAAAGGCAGGGCTCGGGGGTCTTTCGGGGCGCACGGATTTTGTGACCAATCGGAAGCTGAAGGCTCGTCTACCTTTAGGGCAGTTACATGGTCCCTTCGTATGGGCCCTTAAACGGGACCCCGCTTTTTTTTTGATACCCCGTATATACCCTACCGAAATGAAGGGCCCACACATCCGAACCCTTTAAGGGCGCCTTATAGAAAGGGGCGTAGAAGGGAACCTAAACCCTGAAAAAAAGGGAATCAGGGCCTACCCTGGCCCTAAACCGACCGAACCTCGGAATTGCTTTTTTTTTGGGGGGGGGGGGGGGGGGGGGGCGGCTTTCGGCGAAGGGCAGGGGGGGGGGGGGGGGGGGGGGGGGGGCCTTGTGGGTTTTGAGGGTCTCGGGGGTTCAGGAGGGCTATAGGGGATAAGGGTTTACGGTTTCAGCGGTTTAGGGTTTAAGGTCTAAGAGTTGTAGGGGTTCAAGGTTGTAGGGCGCAACGGTTCAAGGTCAATACGGCCTTGAGTAAGGATTTTCGGGGTATGCCTCGGAGGCTTCCAGCATTCCAGGATAAACGTCCAAGTACGAACAATACAAACAAAAAGGCGGATGTAGGGTAGAAACCTAAACCCTAAACCCTAAACCCTAAACCCTAAACCCTAAACCCTAAACCCTAAACCCTAAACCCTAAACCCTAAGCCCTAAGCCCTAAGCCCTAAGCCCTAAGCCCTGAGCGCGGATAAGGTGGCACTCTGAGTGCGGGGGGGCCTGGTTCCCGGAAGCCTGGGCAGCGAGGATCTCAGCCGCCTGTGTAGGTTCGAAACCCGGAGCCCTGGGTTGGTTTAGGGTTTAGGGTTTAGGGTTTAGGGTTTAGGGTTTAGGGTATAGGGTTTAGGGCTTAGGGTTTAGGGTTTAGGGTTTAGGGTTTAGGGCTTAGGGTTTAGGGTTTAGGGTTTAGGTTTTGGGTTTAGGGCTTAGGGTTTAGGGTTTAGGGTTTAGGGTTTAGGGTGTAGGGTATAGGGTATAGGGCTATGTCGCTGGTATATAGTTAATACTTTTGCCGAAGGAAATTATTCAAAAGTCTATAAAAGTATGTTTGAAAAGTCCTCTTCAACACAAGGGCTTTCAGAAAGTCAAAACAAATGTTTTCAAAATGTCCTAAAGAGAGTCTTAAGCAAAGTCTGGGCAACGTCTAAAATAAGTCTCGGGGAGAGTCTCCTGGCAACCTCCACTGCCCTCCGGAGACTCTGCCCGAGACTTTTTCTAGACTTTTTCTTTAGTTTTTTTTAGACTTTTTGGAGAGTTTTCTTGGACTTTTCTTGGGAAAAGTCTAGAAAAAGTCCGAAAAAAGTCTCCAACAAGTCTAAGAAAAAGACTCTCCCCGAGACGTATTTTAGACTTTTCCTAGACTGTTTCCAGGCTTCGTTTAAGACTCGCTTCAGAACCTTTTGAAGACTGTTTTCAGACTTTTTGAAAGCACTTGCAATTGAAGAGGACTTTTCAAAAAGACGCGTTCAAAGACGTTTTAATAATTTCTAGGATTTATAGAGTTAGCTAGGGCTCGTACGCCCTAAGCACTAAACCCTAAACCCTAAGCCCTAAACCCTAAGCCCTAAGCCCTAAACCCTGAGCCCTAAACCCTGAACCCTAAACCCTAAGCCCTACACCCAGGACTCCTTCCCTCCCCCCACCGCCACCCGCATCCCCTTCCCGAACCCCAAGCCTCATCCTTCGATGCCCTCAGCTGCGTCTCCAAGTCCAGAGACTTGGCCTTTAGGGTTTAGGGTTTAGGGTTTAGGGCTTAGGGTTTAGGGTTTAGGGTTTAGGGTTTAGGGCCCAATACCCCTTCATGAAGGAACAGACTCTGAAGCATACTAAGGCTGTGGCAACAGGCTTCGGATGGCTTCGGGGCTCAGGTGGTGGCTTTAAGGTTTAGGGTTTAGGGTTTAGGGTTTGGGCTTTGGGACTTAGGATGTCGCCCCAAACCGTTTCACCTTCAACCGTTCCGAACCCTAGACCGGAAAAGGTTGCTTTCGGCTACTGCAAGAGCCCAAATGATTACCAAATTCATCTCCTAAAAGCCCCTACGTACATATGAAGACATAGCCAGAGTGCACATGCTCAGTCAAATAACGACACAATAATCCTGAAACCTTAACCTCCAAACTACACCCTGTAGTCCTGAAACCTTCACCTCCAAAAACACAATCCCTTTTGGGGTTCCTGTTGTCAGATGCGGCTTTGCACTTAGGGTTTCGGGTTGCCCCAGCAAGCCTAAACCCTAAACCCCGAACACCCACAAAACGGCCACAATTTGGAGAACTACACACAGGTCAGGTGCTCATCTCGCACTGACATACTGTACAAGGCTGGCTCCAGGTTTTCGGATTCCACGGTTGAGTTTAGGGTTTAGACTTTAGGGTTTCATTCAATTGTGAAGGGTAGAACTTATAGGGTGTAGGGTAAACCTATAGCCTATGGCGGACCTGTGAGAATTTCGGCCCTAAACCCTAAACCATCCCCAGACCTAAGCCCGAAGGACTGAGCCCTAAGCCCTAAGCCCCAAGCCCTAAACCTTAAACCTTAAACCCTAAACCCCAAACCCCAAACCCTAAACCCCAACGTATGCAAGGACTTAGCTTGACAAGGTTCCTGCCTTGGCAGACTCCAGCGACGCGGAAAGCTCTTGCTCTTTCGCCGTCGCCTGCAAATCGTGCTTATGGTAGGGTTTAGGGTTTAGGGTTTAGGGTTTAGGGTTTAGGGTGTACGGTTTAGGGTTTAGGGTTTAGGGTTCAGGGTTCAGGGCTTTTAGGATCCCTCGAACCAAACAACTCAACCCCTGCACAGCAAAACCCTACTGTTGGGCCCGCTGAGTGCGCGCCGGCATGACCTAATACAGCGCGTCGGGTTGCGGGTTCCGGGACCTCTGAGCGCATGCAGGGCATAATCAACTCTGCTGCGTAGCAGAGACCACAGGCCCGCAGACTGCCAAGCCACAGTACCTAGAAGCCTAGCAGCCGAGCAGCCTAAAACCCTAGCATCCTGAACCCTAATTACCATCCTAAACCCTGAACCCACAAAGCCTTTAACCATCCTAAACCATACTAAACCCCATCCTAAACCCTAAACCATCCTAAACCCTGAACCCAAAAAGCCTTTAACCATCCTAAACCATACTAAACCCATCCTACCTGGTCCCCGCCTCTACGTCCAAATTTCGGACGTTCGAAAAATATAGGACGGGGCACCTAAAAAAATCAAAAGCTAAGGGTGTGTGTTCAACAAAGCAACCTATGTAAGAAGAAAAGCCCCTCTTTACACCCCTGAAACTGAGTGCTGGACCGTAGACCCCTTAAGAATTGAACCCAAAACGAAAAACTGATCCAAAGCCGAACTCCGCAAAGCGTACATATATACTGCCGTATACAACCCCTCCTCAATCCTGAAATCCGATTCCGTTACAACAACTGCTGGGCCTTCGTGAAGCAAGGTTGCTAAAACGGTTTAGGGTTTTTAGGGTAGATAGGGTAGATAGGGTTGATATTATATAGGCTTTAAATACAAATATATATATATATATATACATGTATGCACAAATGTTTGTACACACATATATGTATATACTGATTCTATACAGTGTGTATATATCTATATATATGTGTGTGTGCATAAACATACCTACAAATATACATATATACAGACTGCCGAGATGGAGTTTTGATTTATATTCGAACTCTCACACACATTATACATGTCTACATATGTAAATACCTATATCTATATGGTGTATATATATATATATATGTCTGTGTGTGTGTTAGCACGAATTACAAACAAAGAAGAAATGTGCGTGTATAAGCTCCATGCCAATCATGCTCTCGCTCTCTCTCTCTCTCTATCTCTCTCCCTCCTTTTTGCTTCTCTCCCATTTGCGTGTCTGCCCACACATAACAAGATCTTATATCCCGACACGTGTGTATACGTATGTATATATATATATATAGACAAGGTATCTCGACACACGCTTGCGTGTAATTATGAATATCTATCTATATATGCTGACCCCCCCCCCCCCAAGATCCGCATCTGAGTGCTTGTAGTCTTGATCGCCGAAATTTCTGTATGCGTCATTAGTTCATTCATGTTGGAACTTTGCTCTTGTACGAAAACCTTGACAGTGCAAACTCCAGTTGACAAGCGCGAGGGACACACTCAGGGAGAGAGAGACAAAGGGACAGACAGAGAGAGAGAGAGAGAGAGAGTATGTACCATCTATCTATCTATATATATATATGGTCATGTATTAAATACGACTAGAATATTATCACGAACTTCAATATAGAAAGAAACTAAATCGATATATGAAATAATTCAGGCAAGAATGGCTTGAGATATCTTAGCTAAGGCATAGTTTTTTGGATGGCTTAAGACACGTTAGCTAAGGTATATAGTGTTTAGTATAGAGTTCAGGTTTTGCGCATTGGGGGATGATTGCTTCAGATATCTTAGCTCAGGCTTAGTATGGAGTTCAGGTTTTGCTTATTGGGGTATGATTGCTTGACATATCTTGGCTCAGGTGGAGTATAGAGTTCAGGTATTGCTTATTGCAGGATGATTGCTTCAGATATCTTAGTACCTCAGGTTTAGTATAGAGTTCAGGTTTTGCTTACTAGGGGATGACTGCTTTAGATATCTTAGCCCAGGTTCAGTATAGAGTTCAGGTTTTGCTTATTGGGGGGGATGATTGCTTCCCATATCTTAGCTCAGGATTTTCGTATAGAGTTCAGGTTTTGCTTCTTGGGGGGATGATTGCTTCCCATATCTTAGCTCAGGTTTAGTATAGAGTTCAGGTTTTGGGGGGATGATTGCTTCAGATATCTTAGCTCAGGTTTAATATAGAGTTCAGGTTTTGCTTATTGGGGGATGATTGCTTCAGATATCTTAGCTCAGGTTTAGTATAGTATTGAGTTCAAGTTTTGCTTATTGGGGATTGCTTCAGATATCTTGCTCAGGTATAGTATAGAGTTCAGGTTTTGTTTATTGGTGGATGATTGCTTCAGATATCTTAGCTCAGGTGTGTTTTTTAGGATTGATGTCGTGGTTTGCTTATTGGTTGCTTAACAGAGGCAGCAAAACGTTGCAAAACCTCGAGGAGGTACCAATAAACCAAAGTTCAAGCACCAAAATGCTGCAAAACCTCGAGGAGGTACCAATAAAACAAAAATATCTGAGACCTACAGCCCCGGATCACCGATAGTCTCAAAATCTTTGTACCTCCTCGAGGTTTTGCAGCAAAACCTTGCAAAACCTCGAGGAGGTACCAAAACAACCAAAGTTCAAGCACCAACATGCTGCAAAGCCGAGGAGGTACCCAAAAGAAACACAAAAAACATTTTGAGACCTACAGCCCCGGATCCCTGCAGAGTCTCATATTTTTGTTTTTTTGGGCTTTTGATACCTCCTTGAGGTTTTGCGTCATTTTGATCCTTGAGCTTTGTTTTTTGTTGGTACGTCCTCGAGGTTTCGCAGTAAAACCTTGCAAATCCTCGAGGAGGTACCAAGAAAACCAAAATTCAAGCACCAAGATGCCGCAAAACCTCGAGGGGTTCCAAAAAAACAAAAACTATGAGACCTACAGCCCCGGATCACCCGATAGTCTCACTTTTTTTCGTACCTCCTCGAGGTTTTGCATCATTTTGATCCTTGAGCTTTGTTTTTTTTGTACCTCGTCGAGGTTTTGCAGCAAAACCTTGCAAAACCTCGAGGAGGTACCAAAAAATCAGCAAATAATATCCTGGTGACTTGTTTTATGGGATTTTGTTTTGGGGAGCCTACAGCGCTGAATATTTTGAGCATGTAAGATATCAAAACTTGCGTTTGTCGATGTTTTTACATGGTCGTGTTACGAAAACACTGGCAGGTGTGGCAAACACACATATGAAATCGAGAAGACGGAGGTCCAGAATCCGGACCTCGAGAAACAGAACGAACAAGCAACCACAACATCATAGAGCCATAACTTGTTTGCAAAACGCGTTTTTGTCGGTATTTACAGCGGTTGGCTTGGAGTATTTCTCATGGGTCGTCGAAAAGTAGTTGTGATACTGGTCGGCCCCTCCAAGTGTGGATCTGGGGGGGGGGGGGGGGCGGAGCGACCATATATATATATATGTACATATTTCTTCTAAATATGTGTGTGTGTGCGCGTGCGTGTCTCTGTGTGCGTGCATATGTGCATGCGTCGATTATATGTATATAAGCATATTATATATTCATTATTATTTTTAATTATATTATATTTAATTTATTTATGTATACTTGTTATATTGATGAACCTATTTGTCTGTGTCTGTGTGTGTGTGTGTTGGGTCGTGTGCGTGTGCACGTGTGCACGTTCGTGTGTGTGTGTGTGTGTGTGTGTGTGTGTGGTCGTTTGCGTGCGTGTGTGCGCGTGCGCAAGCGCGTGCGCGTGTGTGCGTGTGCGTGTGCGTGTTCGTGTGCGTGTGCACCCTTTGAAAAGCTCTACGTGGCCTACACACAACCAACCAACCAGGACCAAAATCTTTGAAACATTAAAAATCCTGAAAGCCTGGGGACCTAAAAACGCACCACTGGACAGCACCACTTTGGCGTGGAAAAGTGCGGCGTTGGCGCGGTTTTGGCGCTGAAAAGTGCGGCGTTTTTTTTTGGGCGTTTTTCGGGGGCCTATTTTTTTTAGCCGTTGGCGTCCCAAAACCAGACGTTGGCGTACTATTTTTGGGCGCGGCGTTCTATTTTCGGGCGTTGTGGAGCCCAGACCACAAAAAAAACGCAAAAAAAGGTGCAAAATCGCTTGGAAAACCTGGCCTGTACTAAAGAAGAGGAACCGAGCCAGGAGCCAGACCAACAAACCATACCGGCTGCAGAATAGAAGATGCATACACACCCGATACTTTGCCGAAAGCAAGCAGATCCGCCCTTCAGCCGTGCCAGAACACGGTGTCCAAGACAAAGGGGTGCTTGACAGGGCACACGAATTACGCTGCTGATCTTGCTTAACTGTACTGCAGCTATGCAGGAAGCAGATTGGGACGTGTCAGCTCACAAATGACGTGGCATAAGCTCCCTCCACCCCGGTGGAAAACATACCCTCGTGGGATCCAAAAAGGTACACAACTAACTCAGGCATATGGGCGTCACTCCACATGTCGGTTCCCATCTCCCATGTGTCCCAAAGACTGAAAGCATCGGGGAGACGAGACGGCTCGGTATAAAAGGTCGCTGGGTGCTTCTTTACCACACAGAAACATAACGTTGAAGTGTGTATATATATATATATATTTATTTATTTATTTATTTATTTATGTGCAATGAAAATTTTATAATAGAATATACATACATATATATATTTTGTCTCTATTAATTTATTTATTGACATTTATAGTTTTATATTTATATGGTCGCCCCCCCCCCCCGCCCCCCAGATCCACACTTGGAGGGGCCGACCAGTATCACAACCACCTTTAAACGACCCATGAGAAATACTCCGAGCCAACCGTGCTGTAAATACCGATAAAAACGCGCTTTGCAAACAAGTTTAGATATGGCTCTATGATATTGTGGTTGCTTGTTCGTTCTGTTTCTCGAGGTCCGGATTCTGGACCTCCATCTTCTCGATTTCATATGTGTGTTTGCCACACCTGCCAGTGTTTTCGTAACACGACCATGTAAACATCGAAAAACACAGGCTTTTATATCTTACATGCTAAAAAATATTCAGCGCGGTAGGCTCCCAAAAAAAAACCATAAAACAAGTCACCAGGACATTATTTGCTGATTTTTTGGTACCTCCTCGAGGTTTTGCAAGGTTTTGCAAGGTTTTGCTGCAAACCTCGAGGAGGTACCAATAAAAGCCAAAGCTCAAGGATCAAAATGATGCAAAAACCTCGCGGAGGTTCCAAAAAACCCAAAAAACATCAAAGTGTTTAGACTATCGGGGGATCCGCGGCTGTAGGTCTCAGAATTCTTGGTTGTTTTTGTTTTTTGGTAGCTCCTCGACGTTTGCAGCGTTTTGGTGGTTGAACATTGGCTTTTTGGTACCTCCTCGAGGGTTTGCAAGGTTTTGCTGCAAAACCTCGAGGAGCTACCAAAAGAACTAAATATTTGAGACTATCCGGGGATCTGGGGCTGTATGTCTGAGATAGTTTTTTGGTACCTCCTCGAGGTTTTGCAGCACTTTGGCGCTTGAACTTTGGTTTTTTGGTACCTCCTCGAGGTTTTGCAACGTTTCGCTGCATATTTTAAGCAATCAGTAAGCAAACCGTGACATCAATCCTAAAAAATACACCTGAGCTAAGATATGTGAGGCAATCATCCCCCAACAAGCAAAACCTGAACTCTATACTAAACCTGAGCTAAGACGCTAAGACATGCCAAGCAATCATCCCCCAATAAGCAAAACCTGAACTCTATACTAAACCTTAGCTAAGATATGTGAAGCAATCATCCCCCAAGAAGCAAAATCTGAACTTTATACTAAACCTGAGCTAAGATATCTGAAGCAGGCATCCCCCAATAAGCAAAACCTGAACTCTATACTAAGCCTGAGCAAAGTTATGTCAAGCAATCATCCCCCCGATAAGCAAAACCTGAACTCTATACTAAACCTGAGCCAAGATATGTCAAGCAATCATCCCCCCAACAAGCAAAACCTGAACTCTATACTAAACCTGAGCCAAGATATGCCAAACAATCATCCCCCAATAAGCAAAACCTGAACTCTCTATACTAAGCCTGAGCTAAGATAGATATCTGAAGCTATCATCCGCCAATAAGCACAACCTGAACTCTATACTAAACACTATACCTTAGCTAACATGTCTTAAGCCATCAAAAAATCTCTGCCTTAGCTGAGATATCTCAAGCAACCATCCCCCGATAAGCAAAATCTGAATTATATCATATAGCGATACGTTCTATATTGAAGTTCGTTATAATATTCTAGTAGTATATAACACATGACCATGCACATGTCAAGGTGGTAAACACACACACACACACACACACTCTCTCTCTCTCTCTCTCTCTGTCCCTTTGTGTCTCTTTCTTTCCCCCAGTGTGTCCCTCGTGCTTGTCAACTGGAGCTTACACTGTGACAGTTTTTGTACAAGAGCAAAGTTCCAACATGAATGAACGAATGACGCATACAGAAATTTCGGCGATCAAGACTACAAGCACTCAGATGCGGATCTTGGGGGGTCAGCATATATATATATAATATGTATAATTATCGCTTTATATAGGTGTTATATATGTATAGAAACACATGCGTATGTATAATACCTGTCCGAGTAGAAAGGTGTACAAACATACAGAATATACACACAGACACACAGACGCACAAATAGTGTATATATGTGTGCACATGTACATACACATACCCCTCCCCTCCTTCCCTCCTCCCTCCTCCCTCCTTCCCTCCTTCCCCCCCTCCCTCCTTCTTCCTTCCCTTCTTCCTTCCCTTCTTCCTTCCCTTCTTCCTGCCCTTCTTTCTGCCCTTCTTCTCCTTCCCTCCTTCTCCTTCCCTCCTTCTCCTTCCCTCCTTCTCCTTCCATCCTTCTCCTTCCCTCCTTCTCCTTCCCCCCTTCTCCTTCCCTCCTTCTCCTTCCCTCCTTCTCCTTCCCTCCTTCTCCTTCCCTCCTTCTCCTTCCCTCCTTCTCCTTCCCTCCTTCTCCTTCCATCCTTCTCCTTCCCTCCTTCTCCTTCCCTCTTTCTCCTTCCCTCCTTCTCCTTCCCTTCCCTCCTTCTCTCCCTCCCTCCCTCCCTTACATTGTTAGTCTTCTTCTTTTTCTTGTCACAAGGACCGTTGTTTGTGTTTGTGCTCGGTGTTGTCGCCCTTGTTTCCTGCTACTGTGTTTGTTCGTGGGCTGCTGCTGCTGCTGCTGCTGCTGCTGTTGTTGTTGTTGTTGTCGTCAATTTTGCTATTTGTCTTGCTGCTGCTGTTGTTATTTCTTTGTCCTTCGTGGTGTTCTTCTTCTTGGTGCTGTTATTATTGTTGTTCTTGTTGTTTTGGTTTCTTATTGTTATTGTTCTTGTTCTTGTCATTGTTCTTGTTCTTGTTGTTGTTCAAAGCCAGCTAAGTACAAGAAAGGTTGCGGGATTCCAGGAAAGTTCGAGGCCCGCGCAAAAAAAATCAGACGTTTCAACCAAAAATCAGACGTTTCAACCAAAAGCCCAATTTTCCCAAAAAAACAGGCGGGGCCAAAAAAGGAACACACAGAGAGGGACCAGGTAAACCCTAAACCATCCTAAACCCTGAGCCCAAAAAGCTCAAAAAAACCCAGCGCCCGCACCCAACACCCTGAACCCCCCCTTCGACAGCCCAGCCCAAGCTGCCTCGTCCCTCGCTGTCCTCAGCTGCGCCTCCGAATCGCGGCGCAAAACCCTTAACCCTAAACCCTAAACCCTACACCCTACACCCTAAGCCCTAAACGCTAAGCCCTAAACCCTAAACCCTACTAAAACCCGAAAGCCGTATAAAAGATTGGCCTGAACTCTATGTCAAGCTTCAAAGCTTCCGCGTTGCACAGTTGAGTGTTAGGGTTTAGGGTTTAGGGTTTAGGGTTTAGGGTTTAGGGTTTAGGGTTTAGGGTTAGGGTTTAGGGCATACGGTTTAGAGGGTCTAGGGTTTATATCTAGGGTTAAGGATTAATCTGCCAGGGCGGGGGAAGCAGCGATTGCGTCTTCTTGTGAGTTGTTTGCGGCATGGCGTGCTTCAAGTTGGCAAGGGCACTCCGGCGTGATTTGAGCTAAGAGAGCCTCCGGCGCTTGCGGGTGCTCACACTCGAGCGATCAGCTTCCGACAGCAAACGCACAATCTCAACACGGCTATTTCTAGAGGCCACCTTCAGAGCTGTATCACCTGCCTTGTTCACCAAGTCCTTGTTGGCGCCGGCCTCCAGCAGCAAGCGAACTACTTGGACGTGGCCATTCCCAGATGCCATCATCAGAGCTGTATCACCGAACCTGTCCGCCAAGTCCTTGTCGGCTTTGTCCCTTAAGAGCAAGCGCACGACTTCAACATGGCCCATGAGCGCTGACACCATGAGAGCTGTACGCCCTCTTCCGCTGGCCAAGTCCGTGTCGGCGCCGGCCTCCAGCAGCAAGCGCACGACTTCGACGTGGCCTTCGACGGATGCCCCATGCAAAGCTGCAAAGCCCATAGAGTCGCCTCCTGCCAGGTCCTTGTCAGCCCCTCCTTCCAGCAGCTCAGTGACAACTTCCGCATGGCCTCGCCGGGACGCCTGCACCAGAGCTGTGTAGCCCCGCCCATCAAACAAGTCCGGGTAGGCAAACCCTTCCAAAAGCAGAGTGGCAACTTCCGCATGGCCTCCCTCAGACGCCCGCACCAGAGCTGTGTTGCCCCATGCATCGCGCAAGTCCGGGTTTTGGGGAATGTGCAGCATGGCCTCCACCTGAAGAGGGCTTGTAAGTAAGGCTTGAAGATGACTTGTCATTCAACTTGGAGGTTCATGAGTAGACAGGGTAAAACGTATTGTAACCTATACACTTATTTGTAAATATGGGAACTATACTTGTAACCTTGCTTAGGGTACGTTTCATGTGAACCTGCAAGTAGAGTCACCATCCCACTACAGTTGAAAAGAAGCTCGCGCCTGGGCTGCGGAGCCCCGTTCGGCAGCTTCGATGAGTTTCCTTCCTGAGACATCGGCGAAGGGCAGCAGCACCAGTTGCAGGTCCATGGGGGAGTCCAGCTCATCAGCATCCTCCAGCTCACGGCCGTTGAGAAGGAGCCTCTGCCGGAAGCGTGAGGGCACGCCTGGCAGCCGGCTCAAGTGCCGCTTCAAGTACCTCACGTTGCGCACCTCCCCGACGGCTATGCTCGCCACCTCCTCCCCGGAGAGCCTCGTTACGCGAAGCATCCCGACATCTCGCTGCATTAGGAGGGAAGGGCTCTGCGTGCGTGGAAGAGGAGAGCTCTGCAAATTTCGTCCTGGGCTAGCGATAAACGCTTGCAGGGCTGCGGGGCATTCAGTGCGCGTGGGCACTCTGGCACTTTGTGCATTATCCCCTGCCCCTTATATCAACCCCCCCGCCCCCGTAAAGATAAATACTCCCACTGTATAGTTAAAATTATTATAGTACCAGGGGAGCATTGAACATTTTGGGGGTAGGTGGGGGTTTGGGGTTTGATTTTAGGGTTTAGCGTGAACACTCCAAAGCTTGGAGAAGGGTTTCGGGCCCTAAGCCCTAAACCCTAAACCCTAAACGGGGGGAGGGGATTGTAGTTGAAAGGTCGGCCCGTCCCCCAAAAAAGCCGGCTGCCCGCTGCAGCCACCGAAGCCAAGAACCCTCAAGTCGCAGAGAGGTTTGGAGAGTTTAGGGTTTAGGGTTTAGGTTTTAGGGTTTAGGGTTTAGGGGTTTAGGGCTGAATAGGTTGCTTTTGGGTTTAGGACACTACCCCGAGGACCGGGTGAACCCCGGAATCGGGTCGTATTCCCTCTACCACTATGATTCCTAGTCAGGTATATGAACCCTAAACCTTAAACCCTAAACCTAAACCCTAAACCCTAAACCCTAAACCCTAAATCCTGAACCCTAAGCCTTAAACCCTAAACCCTAAACCCTAAACCCTAAACCCTAAACCCTAAACCCTAAACCCTAAACCCAAAATCCAAGGTAGGTCTTCAGAAAGCTCCTGCCTTGACTGACTCCAGTGACGCCGAGAGCTCTTGCTCCTTCGCCGCCGCCTGCATCCGGGCCCCCATGAGCCCTTTAGGGTTTAGGGTTTAGGGTTTAAGGTTTAGGGTTTAGGGTTTAAGGTTTAGGGTTTAGGGTTTAGGGTTTAGGGTTTAAGGTTTAGGGTTTAGGGTTTAGGGCTTGCGGCTTCTTATTTCGGGCTCAGATGCCGTAGTAGGATTTACAATAGCATGGCGTATATGGCCCCATCTCTAGGGGTTCATTTGGTCCCCAGAGTACCAACCACAATCACGCCCTAAACGCCCTTACAAACCCCGAACTTAGGATGTTCCCCCTTATACTAACAGTTTTTGATTGGGATCATAGTAGGGGGGGGGGGGTACTATAGTCCCTATTCAAGACTGCTAATATAACGGGGAACGTCCTAGCCCTAAACCCTGAACCCGAAACCCGAAAGCCCTAAACCCGGAACTCCTTTTGAAGACAGAAGCCGAGAACCGGCCATATACCCCATACCACAACCCTAAACCCTAAACCCTAAAACCTAAACCCTAAACCCTAAACCCTAATTTTATCGGATGATCCCCGAAGGGAATCCGATGTCGCTCGAAGTTGCCGAATAAGATATCTTCACAACAAACCCGAAAAAAAACTTGCAACTGAACCAGTTGCTGGAGGTGAGTAGCCTTACAGTGTGAGCTCAGGGAGTCAGACAACTCAAGGCCAAAGGGCAAAGAGTACCTCTTATACACTCTGCATCACCTCAGGGAGGGAGCAGTTGCCAAAACACCTCCACTTAAAAAAACAGCCAGCATAGAGGAGCTCGCAATCTGAAGCAAGCTCTAAAAGAACAGAAGTGAACCTGCAGCCGACTGCTGTGGCCGGCAAGAGAATATTGTTAGGTGGTCAGTGCAGAGGCACCGTAGCCATTTTGGCTCAAGGTACAAATCGGGCCCTTGCTGCAAAGCAGGCCTTTTGTCTTTTCTTTTGCGAGATAAGAAGCTAAATCGATCTGTTGGGTTGCTGGAAAAACATCAACAAAACAGTTTTCTCTTTTCGTGCACATGGAATTACACTGGGCACAAAACCTATTAATGAAGCTTTTCGCAAACAAAGCCAAGCTCTGAAAAAGGGATTCGGGAGCTGTACTGGGCATCTTGGCTACCGTAGAGGGTCTCGGGTTTTGGGTTTATGAGGGCATTTCAGGGTAAACCCTAAACCCTAAACCCTAAACCCTAAACCCTAAACCCTAAACCCTAAACCCCAAACCCCAAACCCCAAACCCTAAACCCTAAACCCTAAACCCTAAACCCCCCTAAACCCTAAACCTAAACCCTAAACCCTCAACCCTAAACCCTAAACCCTAAACCCGCATAGGAGCCATAAACTCTTTTGGGGTTCATCTCGTCCCCAAAGGAAGGTAGCCATGATCAGGAAGTGCCGGCGGGTGGCTTCTGCTTGTGTTTGGGACCTTCTGATGCTCCTAATAGGGCCCTTAGCGCTCTATTCTGGGTTGACCCTAAACCCTAAACCCTAAACCTGGGACCCTGTTGACCTGCAGTTTTCAGGGTTATACCTGCGAATTAGAGGGGGGTTACTTTCTACGAAACTGTAGGCAACATAGAGTCCCAGGTATGGGTGTTGGCGTAAGTACAAGGTTGCATATTGAATTCTTGAACCCCACTTGGAGGTTCATGGTACTTACTGTACTTACAACCCACTTTATAAGCCCCTTCAGTGCCCTAAACATGATGTATGATGGCTACAAGTACAGTTATAAGTACAGTTCAAACCCTAAACCCTAAACCGCCTAAACCATAAACCCTAAACCCAATACCCTAAACCCTCAACCCTAAACCCTAAACCCTCTATAATTGGTTGAACCTCCTAGCAGACCCCGGCCACCTCATCCTTGGCTGTCTTCAGCTGAGCCTCCAGACCGCAAAGGTTTAGGAGTTTAGGGTTTAGGGGTCTAGGGTTTAGGGTTTAGGAGTTTAGTTAGGGTTTAGGAGTTTAGGGTTTAGGGGTTTAGGGTTTAGAGGGTTTAGTTAGGGGTTTAGGATTTAGGGTCATAGGGGTTTAGGGCTTATAGGGGGTTTAGGAGTTTGGGGGGTTAGGGTGGGTTTAGGGTTATACGGGTTGAGGGGTTTAGGGCTTGTAGGGCTTCGGGTTTAGGAGTGTTCAGAGGGGTCTTGGACCTAGGGTTTAGGGTTTAGGGTTTAGGGTTTAGGATTTAGGGTTTAGGGTTTAGGGTTCCGAGTTCCCACACAACTCCCGCGAATCTGGGGTTTTGGTAAAATCTTATACACATCCCGAAACAATGAACCTTAACACCCAAACCCTGAAACACCTCCCTCCCCCCCATCTCCCATAGACCCGTAGGAAGGGGATCTTCGGGCGCGCGCGCAGGGACTTTTACAGTACTTGGCAGTGCCGTGCACCTTGGTTGCCGGGAGCTAGGAGAGCCTCCGGCATTTGCCGGTGCTCACGTTCGAGCCATCAGCATCTGGCAGCAAACGCGCAGTCTCAGCACCGCCATGTCCAGATGGCAGTGTATGTCCTTTTTGACACTCCTTCAAGCATGTATCACCGGACTTGTCCGCCAAGTCCTTGCCGGCGCCGAACTCTACGAGCAAGCGCACGCCCTCCACATTCCCAATGCGAGCTGAGAGCATGAGAGCTGTATACCCTTTAACGTTAGCCAAGTCCATGTTGGCGCCGGCCTCCAACAGCAACCGTGCAGCAGCGACACGCCCGTTCCTCGAGGCCATCATCAGAGCTGTATCGCCGAACTTGTCCGCCAAGCCCTTGCTGGCACCGGCGTTTATGAGCAAACGCGTGACTTCAACATGGCCTCGGTGAGCTGCCCGCATGAGAGGTGTAGCACCGAAGTTGTCCGCAAGGTCCTTGCAGGCGCCGGCCTCGAGCAGCAAGCGCGCGACCGCGACGCGGCCAGTTTGAGATGCCGCAGTCAGCGCTGTCAACCCCTCATCTGTGGTTTCTGCCAGGTCCTTGTCGGCACCTCCATCCAGAAGCAGAGAGACAACGTCAGCATGGCCTCCCAAAGATGCAAGCACCAGAGCTGTGGAGCCGTTCGCGCCGACCAGGTTCGGGTCTTGCGGGAGCTGCAGCATAGCCTCCACCTGATCGTTCTTCGGGGCGGTCAGTGCAGCTTAGAGCCAGTTTGGGAGCTATGAAAATAACAACATACATGAGCTACATCCATACATATATATATATATATATTGTCTCTCTCTATATAAATAAATAAATAAATAAATAAATAAATAAATAAATAAATAAATAAATAAATAAATAAATAAATAAATGTATATATATATATATGTGCGTGTGTATGCACTGTTCTTCTGACTAAAAGCACGATCTCTAAGGCCAAGTAGAAGTGAAATACTTGATGGACAAGCAAACTCAGGCTAACAAAAGCTAGAGCCCCAAGCCCCACTTTAGGGTTTAGGGTTTAGGGTTTAGGGTTTAGGGTTTAGGGTTTAGGGTTTAGGGTTTAGGGTTTAGGGTACCCACAAAAACACCCTAAACTGCCTGGCTTTTACATGCCTTTACGAGGCGAGCGGTACACCACCCGCCGCACCCGCCGCCCCGCACATGTCGCCTGTGACCGGCCCACGCACCCAGGGTTTAGGGTTTAGGGTTTGGGGTTTAGGGTTTAGTGTTTAGGGTTCCGCGTTTTGGCTGGATCTTTAGCTATGGGTGGCCGTCTGTGCGAGCTGATGTTGTGAGTCTTTATCTCTGAAAATACGATACCTTTAAATATGTCTTGGCTGGGTCTCGGTCCCCCCTCCCTCCCTCCCTCCCTCCCTCCCTCCCTCCCCTAAACCCAAAACCTTAAACCCAAACCCCGCAACCACACCACAGGGGGGACGCTGAACCCAAATCTAGAGTCTAGAGCAATGAGGAGGACCCAGAAAAGTTTTTGCTATCCCTAATTAAAGATTTTACTCGCCAAGACCAACTTTTTTCCCTGGCAAAAGTCTTGTTACTGCGGCGTACCAACTTTTCCCCAGTACAAAGTTGGCTTTCGGTGAACAAGAGCATCTTTTCACTGGGAGAAACTGATGTTTTGGTTGCTGGGTATTCCTAGTAAGTCTATTTTACCCTAAACCCTAAACCCTAAGCCCTATACACGCTATCTACCTTATATATCCCAAGCGCTATCGAAAGCACGCGACTGAGAGATGCGCTCACAGAGACTGCGATGGGCAAACGACCGCGATGGGCGAACAAGCAGCCCTCTCTGTTGCAACAGAATATGTTCCTGAACAAAACCATAATTGCAACAGACGCCTTCACAGAGAGTCGAAACTATCAATAAACGACACTCCTGGTAGGGGATTTGACCGACGCCTGCTTTCGTGACCTATATTTGGGAGGAAAGTGGTTCGCGCCTCGGCTGCAGAGCCCCGTCGGGCAGCGGCTACGAAATTGTTCGCCTGCCATCTTGCAACATCGGTGAAGGGCAGTAGCACCAGTTGCAGCTCCATGGGGGAGTCCAGCTCCATCGCATCCTCCAGCTCACGTCCGTTGAGAAGGAGCCTCTGCCGGAAACGCGAGGGCACGCCTGGCAGCTGGCTCAAGCGCCTCTTCAAGGACCTCACGTCGCTCACCTCCCCGACGGCAATGCTCGCCACCTCCTCCCCTGAGAGCTTCGTTATTCGCAGCATCCCCAGCGGAGCACTCGACAAAGAGCGCCGCGCTGCAATGGCGTGGCTCGCCCCGCATTTGTCGCACGGGGCTTCAGGGCTTGGGGGTTGGGGTTTATAATATGCAGCTCCCAGGCTTACTCAAAGGTTTGTAATATGGGGTTTAAGTTGGTTTAGGGCTTAGGGTTTACTCAGGGTTAGCATACTTAGGCCACCATGTGCCTCACAGCCGCTTTTTGGACAAAATTTCAATGGGAAAGAGCCGAGATGTACAGAAAGAGCTGGCCGAATGTGTTTTTTCAAGGCTACATTCAGCTTTTGTTGGGCAGAAAACCCCTGACAAGTCTTCGACAGCCACCAGCAAAGAAAACCCTCAACACCTGTCCTGAGACCTCTGCGGCCCTTTCAGGCGGGGAAAAGGGTTAATGTGCAGGGTTTGGGTTTATATGGGTTCATTGGTTCCAGGATTCGTCGGTTTAGGGTTTATGGTTTTGGGCTTTAGGGTGCTTCGCCTTTTTGGGCTGCGGGCAGTGGAATTGTCGGGGTGTACACCTCGAACTTCGGCCAACAGGCGTCTGGAACAAGAAGACAACCCCACGCCCTCCCCCCTGTCAGCTGCTAAATTTGCTTGGGGTGGTGGGTCCCTGAACCTGGAAACCCCTAAACCCTGAACCCCGGAACCCTAAACCCTGAACCTTGAAAGCCTAAAAAACCAGGATCCTTGAAACCCCTAAATCCCTAAACCCTGAACCTTGAAACCCGCAAATCAAAATCTGGGATCCGTTTGGGATACCCGCTTGCAAACTCCTGGGCCGGGTGCGCCCACTTGGAGGTTCATGGTACTTATTAACCAATTGGGTGGTTGTCAAAATTATGATCCCTTTTGGGGTACCCTAAATATTAGGTGCCGTATTATAATAGGGATCCAAAAAGGGACCATGATTTTGACAACCACCCAATTATATCTGTACTTAAAACCATATAAGGGAAGTTAGGGGCTTATAAGTGGGTTATAAGTACAGTTATGACTGGTGATTAAGTACCATGAACCTCCAAGTACCTCTGCCTTTGCTTGACTTTTAGGGGGTTTAGGTTCTAGGGTGTTAGGTTTTATAGGGGTTTAGTGTTTTAGCTTCTAGGGATGTCGGGGTTTAGGGATTTTGGGGTTGTGTGCTTTTAGGGCTTCGGGTTTAGCAAGTGCGCGCAAACCTTTGCACAGCAGGCGTGACACTCTAAGCCGTTGCTGCTAAGTCAAGGCAAACCCTAAGGGTCCATGTACCTATCTAGTATATACTTGGGCCCTAAAGCTACCATATGGGAACCCCTTTTAAGGCCCAAGTATAGACTATATAGGTACATGGACCCTTAGGGAAACAGAGAGGGCTTCAGGGCTCCGGCAGGAAGCCATGACTTGGGGGTTAGGGCTTAGGGCTTGGCTTAGGGCTTGGCGCTTGGCGCTTGGGGCTTGGGGCTTGGGGCTTGGGGCTTGGGGCTTAGGGCTTAGGGCTTGGGGCTTGGGGCTTAGGGCTTAGAGGGCTTAGAGGGCTTAGAGGGCTTAGGGGGCTTAGGGCTTAGGTCTTAGGGCTTAGGGCTTAGGGCTTAGGGCTTAGGGCTTGGGACTTAGGTCTTAGGGCCTAGGTCCTAGGTCTTAGGGCCTTAGGCCTTAGGGCTTAGGGTTTAGGGTTTGCTGACTTTTGCAGAGGGGGCCTGCCTTGGCTGAGTCCAGTGACGCCGAAAGCTCTTGCTCCTTCGCCACAGCCTGCAGTGAGCCCGATAACCCTAAACCCTAAACCCTAAACCTAAACCCTAAACCCTAAACCCTAAACCCTAAACCCGAAACCCTAAACCCTAAACCCTAAACCCTAAGCCCTAAGCCCTGAAGCCTGACTCCCTGAAATCCTAGAGTACCAGACAGAATCTCACAACCCCAACAAGCATGAACCCATCAAAGCTTCGCAACACCGACGCGTGCAAACAGGGTTTCCTGTGCCAAACCGTAAACCCCAAACCCGTTTAGGGTTTAGGGCTTTAGGCTTTAGGCTTTAGGCTTTAGGCTTTAGGCTTTAGGCTTTAGGCTTTAGGCTTTAGGGTTTAGGGTTTAGGGTTTAGGGACTGAATGAACCCGAAAAGGGTTTATGGTTTTTCTACCTGAATAGGACCCATCGTAGTATAGAGTACACCACCCAATTTATGGGTTCATGTCGGCGCCAAGGCCCTGATACCTCGAGGCCGGGTTCGGTACAGGGAAAGGACCGGGCGGCTTCTACTCACGTGTGGGATATCCTGATTCCCAACGGGGTTTAGGGTTTAGGGTTTAGGGTTTAGGGTTTAGGGTTTAGGGTCCCAGTACCCTCCGTCACACCTGAATGGTCTTTACTCTCCACGCGATTGTTGCCCTGAACCCTCACCAACTCTTGAGCGCGATGGCCAAAGGGTTTGACTGACTTGGGCCAGCATAGGGTCTAGTCGGGTCTGGGGTTTACAGGAGTTTAGGCTTTGCAGGGCAACAGGGCTTTCCTGCGCGAAGGCTTGTAGGGTTCAAGATTTAGTTCGAAACCGTTTAGGGGTTTGGGTAGGGAACACCCACCCCCCACCCCGCCCCCCCCCCCCCCCCCCCCCCCCCCCCCCCCCCCCCTCACCACCCTAACATCCCAAGGGCCTAAGTACCTTGCTGGTGGGCGTCTGCATGTTTCAAGGGTCCCCGACATGTCCAGTGTTGGCGCACACGTACTCCTAAAGGGATGGGGGTTCGTGGGGGGTCGGAACCTAGGGAAGCTTAGGAAACCTTAGGGCATAGTGGCGAATATTACCCTAAACCCCAAACCCTAAACCCTAAAACCTAAACCCCAAACGCCAAACCCTAAACCCTAAACCCCGAACCTACACCCTGAACCCTAAACCCTAAACCCTCCCTTGAGGACCCTTGAATCCTGGACCCCATGCTCTGCCTCGTCTTTGGCTGTCTTCAGCTGAGCCTCCAAACTCCAATTCGTGGGTTGCGCGTTTCGGCGAGACGTCTTCCGGGGTTTAGGGTTTAGGGTTTAGGGTTTAGGGAGTAGGGTTTAGGGGATAGGGCTATATCGAGCTCTCAGGGCTTTGGGCATGGAGGGTCTCCCCCCCCCCCCCCCCCCCCTCCGTTCTCCGACATAACTCATGTGAATCTGGGAAACCTGCCATCAAGGTTTGCAAGTAAGGGCCTGCCTTGGCTGAGTCCAGCGACGCCGAATGCTCTTGCTCCTTCGCCACCGCCTGCAGTCTTATTCGAGGATGAGTACCCTTAAGCCAAAACTCCCTCAAATCCTAAAGCCCCAGACAGGGTAAGAGTTTTCTGTTTTTTTCTACCTCACAACCCCAACAAGCATAAGCCCAGCGAAGCCTGGCAACGCCGACACGAGGCAAACAGCGTGTTCTGTTGCCAAGCCGTAAAACCCTCAACCCTAATCCTGAAACCCTAAACCCCAAGCCCTAAACCCTGATACCTCGAGGATAGCCACGTTCTGGGAAGCCACCGGGCGGCTTTAATGAGTGTTTGGGGACCCAAAGTAGCCAGGGTTTAGGGTTTAGGGTTTAGGGTTTAGAGTTTAGGGTTTAGTTTCCCAGCACCCTGCAGGACGCCTGAACGGTCGTGACTTTTCATACTACTATTGCCCTGAACCCTCACCTACAGCCCGATGGCCCAACGGCTTGACTGATTTGGAGCTTTCCTACCAGTAGTAGGGGATAGGATTCGGGCGACCCTTGGGGATATAGACCCTCTGAATAAGGTCCCTTGTTAAGAGAGCCAGAAGAGGGTTCAGAAGGGGTTCCCTTTTAAGGGTCCCCCCTTATCCCGCCTAGGAAGTAGAGGGTCTATTCGGGTCTAGGGCTTATGGGAGTGTAGGCTTCGGAGGGCTTTTGGGCTTTCCAATCCCTACGCAGAGGTTTAGGGTTCAGCATTTGGCTCTGAACCGTACATTGCTTAGGGTAGGAGAACCCCCCTATATCCCAACGGCCTAAGTAGAATAGGGTACCTGGCTGGAGGTCTGCATGTTTCAACGGTCCCCCCGACATGTCGAGTCTAGGCGCACGCGTACGCCTTGCGGGTTTGGGGTCTAAGTAGGGCTCTTGCCTAAGGACCAAATGAAGCCCTCAATTTCGGGGGGTCTTTTTGCCTATGCTACTCTCATTCCTATTAAGGACCCTAAACCCTAAACCCTATAAACCCTAAACCCTAAACCCTGAGCCCCCAAGGTTAAGGTCACTTGTCCCAGGCCCGTGTTCCGCCTCGTCTTTGGCTGTCTGCAGCTGAGCCTCCAGACTCCAAGTCGTGGGTTGTGCGAGCGCTGTGGGTTTAGGGTTTAGGGTTTAGGGTTTAGGGTTTAGGGTTTAGGGTTTAGGGTTTAAGGTTTCGGGTTTAGGGTGTAGGTTTTAGGGTTTGTAAGGTTTTGGGGTTGGGCTATACGGAGCTCTCAGGACTTTGGGGTCTGGACTCCAAAAGTTCCCACACAACTCATTGAGCCCCTGACTAAGCTACTGTCGTATAAGGATTAGGCAGGGGACTATATAGGGGATCCTGTTGCAGGACTGTATAGGGGGTTTCCTTTTTTGGGGATGCTAGTAACTTAGTCCCAGGGCTCAATGGAATCTGGAAACCTGTCATCACGCGTCTACTGTGGTGCCCTATAGGCTCTTCTCTATCCTGCTTCACTCTTAGAAAACCCTGAACCAGGGAATCTGGGAAACCTGTCTGTAAACCTGAACCCAAATGCCGCACATCTTTTTTTGCCGCACATCTTCTTCTCTTGCAAGTGCCAAAGGCTTCAATGCACGGGGCTGCCGAGGGTTTTGGGCCCTTCGGCGTGATTGACTAGAGCTGAGAGAGCCTCCGGCGCTCGCCGGTGCCACGTTCGAGCCGTCAGCATCCGACAGCAAACGCACAAATCTCAGCATCACACCTAGATTGCAGCGGGCAAGCTTCCCGGAACTACGAACAGGCCGTTGTCAGGGCTGTATCCAAGTCCTGCCGGGCCCCGGCCGTCTCCAGCAAACGCACGACTTCAAGATGGCCTCGGCCAGCTGCCTGCATAAGAGCTGTAAGCCCAATGTTGTTGGCCAAGTCCTTGTCGGCGCCGGCCTCTAAGAGCAAACGTGCGACTTCTACATGTCCATGGTTAGATGCCATCATCAGAGCTGTATCACCGAACTTGTCCGCCAAATCCTTTCCAGCATCGGCCCTTACGAGCAAACGCACGACCTCAACATGGCCATAGCGAGCCGACATCATGAAAGCTGTGTAGCCCGTCTTGTTGGCCACGCAATGGTTGGCGCCGGCCTCGACCAGCAAGCGTGTAACTTCGACATGCCCATGTTTAGATGCCTCCATCAGAGCTGTATCTCCGAACTCGTCCACCAAGTCTTTGCTGGCGCCGGACCCTAACAGAAAACGCACGATCTCAACATAGCCGTGGCGAGCTGACAGCATGAGAGCCGTGCACCCGTTTCTGTTGGCCAAGTCCTTGTCGGCGCCGGCCTCTACCAGCAAGCGCGCAACTTCGCCATGTCTGCATTGCGCTGCCATCATCAGAGCTGTATAGCAGAATCTGTCCGCCAAGTCCTTGCTGGCGCCGGCCTCTAAGAGCAAACGGGCAACTTTAGCATGGCCTCCCCGAGCCGAAGCCATGAGAGCCGTGTACCCGTTTCTGTTGGCCAAGTCCTGGTAGGGTTTTTTTGGCTCGTCTACCTTCCACTATAGGCGGTTTCTGGTCGTAGTTAGAGGCTTTAGTTCGTAGACCTTATCATCGGAGTTCTGGTAAACCCTAAACCCTAAACCCTAAACCCTAAACCCTAAACCCTAAAGTTATAGGGTATAGGGCCCCAATTTTAGGGTTCATTTGGTCCCCAAGGATCCTTGTCGGCCCCGGCCTCCAGCAGCATGCGCGTGACGTCGGCGCGGCCGTTTTGAGACGCCGCAGTTAGAGCCTGAGTTGCTGAGTTCATAGGGCCCCCAAAAAAGTGTACACTTTCCCTAAACCCTAAACCCTCAACCCTAAACCCTAAACCCCTAAAACCCTAAACCCTAAACCCCTAAAACCCTAAACCCTAAACCCTAAACCCTAACACCCTAACACCCTAACACCCTAAACCCTGAAACCCTAAACCCAAAAAGTGTAAAATGTACTCACTCAGCTACTAAGGAGCTGTTAAGCCCTCCGCCGTGGTTTCAGCCAGGTCCATGTTGGCACCTCCATCCTTTGGGGGCGCAAGGAATCCTAAAAGGGTTTAGGGTTTAGGGTTAGGGTTTAGGGTTTAGGGTTTAGGGTTTAGGGTTTAGGGTTTAGGGTTTAGGGTTTAGGGTTTAGGGTTTAGGGTTTAGGGTTTAGGGTTTAGGGTTTAGGGTTTAGGGTTCATATGCCCCAACTAGTATGAAGGGCATATGACCCCAAGTCTTCAGGTTCATTTGGTCCCCAAGGATCCAGCAGCAGAGCGACAACTTCAACGTGGCCTGCCAAAGACGCAAGCACCAGAGCTGCAGAGCCGTTCGCGCCAAGCAAGTTCGGGTCATGGGGGAGCTGCAGCATAGCCTCCACCTGTAGGGTTTGGGGTCGGTTTAGGGTTTAGGGTTTAGGGTTTAGGGCTTAGGGTGATTGTTCTTCTGTTGGGGGGGGGGGGGGTCAGTGCAGCTCAGAGCCTGTTGTTTGGGAGGCACGGGTCGCATGATAGGCAGGTTACATACATGCCATTACATGCTTTACGGTGTCCATGGGCAACTTGTATAAGTCGGTTCTGGATCTTCCCTAAACCCTAAACCCTATAAACCCTTAACCCTAAACCCTAAACCCTTAACCCTAAACCATTGTGGTTCAGGCAGCGACACTCCTAAGGAAATCCGCCTCAGTCACGCAGGGCCCTTCAGACAGCGGCTGGGAACTCGTCCACTTGTGCGGGACGAGTTCACAGATGCCGTGACACTATAGCGACATACATATATATATATACATATATCTATGTATATATATATACACATATAGATGTGTTTTTATATGCAAATATATTTTGTTTATCTAATAAATATTCATGTGCAATTGTGTCATTCTACCTTCTTCATGGAAGCTCACGCCTCGGCTGCGGATCCCCGTCGGGCGGCGGCTGTGAACTTGTCCACCTCTGTTCGCGATACATCGGCGAAGGCCAGCAACACCAGTTGAAGGTCCATGGGGGAGCCCAGCTCTGCTGCATCCTCCAGCTCACGGCCGTTGAGAAGGAGCCTCTGCCGGAAGCGCGGGGGTACGCCTGGCAGCTTGCTCAAGCGCCGCTTCAAGGACCTCACGTCGCGCACCTCCCCGACGGCTATGCTCGCCACCTCCTCCCCTGAGAGCTTCGTTACGCGCAGCATCCCCTCATCGAGCTGCATGGATGCTGAGGCCCCTGCAAACGTCATTCGCTCTGGGCTGACAGGACAACTCTTAGAGCAGGCTGTCTATGTGTGGGCACCGCTGTATTGTTGACAAGTTTGCCTGTCCAACAAAGCCAACTGCGAGGTTCTGAAACCCATCCTGAAGCCAAGAGATCGTGGCAGCCTCCGAAACAAAAAACACCCTCGAACGCATCCTAAGGCCTCAGTTCTTTTCAGGGGATCATTCGGCATTGTCGGGGGCTTACCTACGACCTGAAGCCCCCAAGCGCCCTCCATCAGCCCTGAATTGCCCGGGCTTTTCGGGTTTAGGGTTTATAGGGTCTTGAGGACCCGCAAACCCGAATAAAGGGTAGACGTGATTTGCGGGGGTTTGGGAATCCCGAAAATTGCAAAAAGGGGGGGCGCCTGCCTTGGCCGCCTCCAGCGACGCCGAGAGCTCCTGCTCCTTCGCCGCCGCCTGCAGCTTAGGGCTTAGGGTTTTGGGTTAGAGTTTAGGGTTTAGGGTTTAGGGTTCAGGGTTCAGGGTTCAGGGTTTAGGGTTTAGGGTTTAGGGTCTAGGGTCTAGGGTCTAGGGTTTAGATTTAGGGACCCCATGAGGCCTCAAACCACACGAATGGCCTAAACACTGTGAAACTAAACCTCAAAGTCCAAGACAGAAGCCCAAAAGGAGCCCAAATCCCACGCGTTTCCTGTCGCCTGAACTGTACAAAGCCGCATAAACAATTTCACCTCCCCAAGATTGATGCAACAGCCACCCCTCAGTTCACTACTTCAACGAACCAACCGGCTTCATCAGCCTGTCCACTCCCTAGACCCTAAACCCTAAACCCTAAACCCTGAACCCTGAACCCTGATTCCTAAACCCTGAACCCTGAACCCTAAACCCTAAACCCTAAACCCTAAACCGAATCCTAACCCTAAACCCTAAACCCTAAACCCTAAACCCCGAATCCTAAACCCCGAATCCTAAACCGAATCCTTGAGAGGAGAGGAAGAAGAGGAACGCCATGCTCAAGAAGCACTGGGATGCCACAGCGCAGACGAGCATGCCCGCGGTTTAGGGTTTAGGGTTTAGGGTTCAGGGTTTAGGGTTTAGGGTTTAGGGTTCTTTTGGGGAGCAAGTCAACCGTCTCGAACCCTGAAACGAGAGTCTCTTCCCGCAGCTGCTGCCGTATCTTGCGCTCCGAGGCTTCGTGCGCAGGGTTTAGGGTTTAGGGTTCAGGGTTTAGGGTTTAGGGCCTGAAGGGTCTAAGACAACTGCAAACTCTCAGTAAACTCCAGAAAGTTGGAACATGGCTTGAGGATGATGAGAGCTGGCATTCCCTTTTTTATTACACCTTCTAGGGTATGGGGAGAAGGATGTTCCAACTTTTTGGAGTTTGCCGTATACATTTTCAGAATCCATTCAGGGCAGCTAGAACTCTGCAGCACCACGGCAGAAGGATTTGGTTTCAGGGCTTTCCTACCCGTATCACGTCTAGGGTTCGGGGTTTAGGTCCAGTTTGGGTTAGGGCTTCCTTATGCCAAGCTTTAGGGCTGAAAGGGTTCACTCAAATGGGGTTTGGTTCCGATCCCTTTTCCGCTGGAGGGTTCTTGAGGGCTTGTAGCTGCTTAGGGTAGGCAGCCCCCCCTCAGTTTTCAACGACCTATAGGGAACCTTTTTTGGGATGTTCCAAAGGAACCCCTCCTGACGAGGCACACCCCTACGCCTACGGGCTTTTAGGGATTGCACATGGCAGGTCCTATAAACAGGGTTCTACTAGTTTGGGGAAGATTAAGGGTACCCTTTTGGAGGTCCTAGACTGAGGATTCTACTATTTTGGGGGTGTATTAATATTATTAAGGGTACTCTAAACCCTAAACCCTGAAACCTGAACCCTGAACCCCCTTGGACCCAAGATCTGCCTCGTCCTGGGAAGTCTTCCGCTGAGCCTTGCAGGCTCCAAATCGTGTGGGTTTAGGGTTTAGGGTTTAGGGCTTGGGTTTAGGGCTGTGTTCAACGTCTTCAATGCTGTTGGGCTAGGTACGGCGTTCAGGACCTAAAAACTCGTGCTAGGGCGCATGCCTTTTCGCGTCTACTGTCGTGCCCTAATGTTCACTTCCCTTCAATAACACCCCCGGATTGGATCTCTCCGGCAAGGGGCCGAAAACTATCATTGCAGAGGGCTTGGGTTTTTGAAGGGGCTAACCCTAAACCCTAAACCGTTGTTATTTGGGAGGGCCTCCTTTTCAAAAGGGCTGGCTGCCCTCTTCTGGGTCTCTCCAGCGCCTCTTCTAAGCCCTCTTCCGGGCCCCCTTGTCGCCCTCGTAAGGCACTCACTACTACATTCTTTCTTGTTGACAGGTCTCTTGCGCCATTTTTGTTCGGGAATCTGCTCTTTGTTCTTTTTTTGGATAGATTCAAAATTGATTTCTATTCCTGATTGAGTTTGAGTACCCTTAAGACGGGAAAATGTTACCCCACTATGACAAAGCTTCGGCCTCTATCCTGCTCAATCCCTATAGGCCCTGTCTGACCCGGGAAGATGGGAATCTGGAAAAACATGTCTGCAAATTAGGGTTCAGGGTTTAGGGTTTATAGTTTGTAAGGTTTAGGGTTTAGGAACCCTAAACCCCCAAAGCCAAAACCCTGAAGCCTGGGCTAGGGTGTTGGGGAATCGGGGGGGTCGGAAATACTGACTCAGCAGCCTAAACCTCCCAGGATGGGCTACTCGGCCTTACAATCCTCATAATGAACCTTATAGTAGCCCATGCTGGTCCGAACTAGTCTTTCGGATGCCACTGACATAGTCGCAAAGACACCCCACCCCACCCCAGCCCCCCAGGGTACTTGGCAGTGCCACGCACCATTCTTGGCCCCTTTGCATGTGCCAAAGGCGTCAATGGGCGGGGCTGCCCAGGGCTCGCGCCCTTCCGGCGGGAATGCTTGGAGCTAGGATCGAGCCTCCGGCGCTTGCCGGTGCTCGATTTCGCCCTATTACCTGCCTTGTCTGCCAAGTCCTTCCTGGCGCCAGGCTCCACCAGCACGCGCGCGACTTCAAGATGGCCTTTGCGAGCTGACAGCAGGAGAGCCGTAAGCCCATTGTTGGCCAAGTCCTGGTCGTCGCCGGCCTCTACCAGCAAGCGTACAACTTCTACGTGTCCATTCTCAGATGCCATCATCAGAGCTGTATCACCGAACTTGTCTGCCAAGTCCTTTCCGGCATCGGCCCCTAGAAGGAAACGCACGACCTCAACATGGCTATAGCGAGCTGATAGCATGAGCGCTGTGCACCCGTTTCTGTTGGCCGCGTCCTTGTCGTCGCCGGCCTCTACCAGCAAGCGTACAACTTCTACGTGTCCATTCTCCGATGCTATCATCAAAGCTGTATCACCGAACTTGTCCGCCAAATCCTTGCCGGCATCGGCCCCCAAGAGCAAACGAACGACCTCAACATGGCCATGGCGAGCAGACAGCATGAAAGCTGTGAAGCCCGTCTTGTTGGACAAGACCTGGTTGGCACCCGCATCTACTAGCAAGCGTGCAACTTCGACATGTCCATATTTAGATGCCTCCATCAGAGCTGTATCCCCGAACTTGTCCGCCAAATCTTTGCTGGCGCCGGCCCGTAAGAGCAAATACACGATCTCAACGTGGCCATTGCGAGCTGACAGCATGAGAGCTGTGTACCCATTTCTGTTGGCCCAGTCCTTGTCCGCGCCGGCCTCCAGCAGCAACGGTGCAACCAGGACACATCCACTTCTAGATGCCGTCATCAGAGCTGTATACCCGAAGTTGCTCAACAAGTCCTTGCTTGCACCAGCCTGCAAGAGCAAACGCACGACTTCAACATGGTTTCCGCGAGCTGACTGAGATGATGCAGTCAGAGCTGCGTAACCCCTCGAACATGGCTTCTGCCAGGTCCGGGTCGGCACCTCCATCCAGAAGCAGAGAGACAACTTCAACGTGGCCTCCCCGAGATGCACGCACCCGAGCTGTAGAGCCCTTCGCGCCGACCAGGTTCGGGTCTTGCGGGAGCTGCAACATAGCCTCCACCTGATTGCTCTTCTGGCGAGTCTACGAGCTACTGTCTGGGAGGCACGGGTCGAACAGGCAGGTTACAGGCTGCAGAGCCCCGTCGGGCGGCGGCTGTGAACTTGTCCACCTCTGCTTGTGAAACATCGGCGAAGGGCAGCAGCACCGTGCCGGCATGCCTGGCAGCTGGCTCAAGCGCCGCTTCAAGGACCTCACGTCGCGCACCTCACAGCGATGCTCGCCATTCCTGACTATCGGCAAGAACCCTGTAAACCCTGCATGCACAAACCCTCGGCCCTGAATCGCCCAAACTGAATCGCCCAAACCCTAAACCCTAAACCCTAAACCCTAAACCATAAACCCACTGAATCACAAACTCTCCCCCCACACGCCCCCACAGACCCCCGCACCCAGCGCACCGCCCGTTGGTTAGTAGGGAATGAGGGAATGAGGGAATGAGGCACGCTATATCCCCTTATATATAGCCTTGACGGGATTATTTAGGGTTTAGGGTTTAGGGTTCAGGGTTCAGGGTTTAGGGTTTAGGGTTTAGGGTTTAGGGTTTAGTTCCCTACTAACCAACAGTAAGCTTACGGGTGGGCCTCCAGGGAAGCCACGCGCGCTTCCGACTCGGCAAGCTTTGCCCCAAGTGACTCAGCCACCTGGTTTAGGGTTTAGGGTTTAGGGTCTAGGGTTTAGGGTTTAGGGTTTAGGGTTTAGGGTTTAGGGTTTAGGGTTTAGGGTTTAGGGTTTAGGGTTTAGGGTTTAGGGTTTAGGTACTCCAGAAAGTTGGAACATTGTCTCAGGAGGATTAGAGCTTTGGTTCCCTGTAGTATACCTTTGGGGGTATTGGGAGGAGGAAGTTCCAACTTTTTGGGGTTTGCCGTATATACTTATACTTCCAGGGACCAAATTCTTGTGACCTTTAAGAGTTCTAGGAATCTAAATCGTAGGTTCCTGGAAGTTGGGCGTCTCAGGGTTCTGTTTTTTCGGTTGGAGGTGTGTTTCCAAAGTGTGCGGAAGACTGATGCTCCGAGGATTTGAAGGTCTTTTTGGGGATCAAAGCTTTCCTCTGACGCCTCTAAACCCTAAACCCTAAACACTGCACCCTCAACCCTAAACCCTAGACCCTAAACCCGAAACCCCTAAAACTAAAACCCTAAACCTAAACCCTAAACCCCAAACCCTAAACCCTAAACCCTAAACACCAAACCCTAAACCCTAAACCCTAAACCCTAAACCCTAAACCCTAAACCCTAAGCCCTAAACGGCCCTAAACCCTAAACCGACGGCCTGGTTCCCGGAAGCTTGGGCTGCAAGGGTCGACGCTACCTGGTGCCGCACCCGGGAACCCTAGTAGCCCTAAACCCTAAACCCTGGAAAGGGTTTGGGGTTTAGGGTTTAGGGTTTAGGGTTAGGGTTTAGGGTTTAGGGTTTAGGGTTTAGGGTTTAGGGTTTAGGGTTTAGGGGTTGAGGGGTTGAGGGGTTGAGGGGTTGAGGGGTTTAGGGGCTAGGGGTTTAGGGGTTTAGGGGTTTAGGGGTTTAGGGGTTTAGGGGTTTAGGGGTTTAGGGGTTTAGGGGTTTAGGGGTTTAGGGGGGTTAGGGGTTTAGGGGGGTTAGGGGTTTAGGGGTTTAGGGGTTTAGGGGTTTAGGGGTTTAGGGGTTTAGGGGTTTAGGGGTTTAGGGGTTTAGGGGTTTAGGGGTTTAGGGGTTTAGGGGTTTAGGGGTTTAGGGGTTTAGGGGTTAGGGTTTAGGCCCAGGGTTTGCTTGGGTTTGTGAATTTAGAGATGTCATACGGGGTGCAATGATGCCATCTGGCATGCGATGGGGTCTCTAAACACGGGTGATGACGTCATTCTCTCACACATTCGAATGATGCCAAGACTTAAACCCTAAATCCTAAACCCTAAACCCTCAACCCTAAACCCTAAACCCTTAACCCTAAACCCTACCTTTATGGATTGAGGGTGTCGGCTTTTGAGGGTTCATCGTGCTAGGCCCCAACCCTGAACCCGAAACCCGAAACCCGAAACCCCAAACCCTAAACCCTAAATCCCAAACACAAAGCTCCAAACCGCACCGCGTCCAGCCCCAAGACACACTAGTCAAAAGTATACACCCTCAATCCTAACCCCTAGACCCTAGTTTAGGGTTTTGTGGCTTACTCCTTTCCCTAGACCCTAGACCCTAGACCCTAGACCCTAGACCCTAAACCCTAGACCCTAAACCCTAAACCCTAAACCCGAGTCTCCTTGACATGTTGGGTTTAAGGTCTTGGGTGGGCTTGGGGGTCCCCACTGTTGAGGGCTTGAGGGTCATAAGGCTTCTGGGCTTCAAAGATAGGAGGGTTCAGAACTTCCCAAACCTTGACCCCGTAAACCCGCTAACCCCCCCCCCCCCCCAAACCTCAAGTTTGGGTTCGATGCTCACACCTGGGCGTAAAGATCTTGATGGCGCTAGCCACCTACTATCTCACAATAAGCCCTATAGGCCCTAGAAAGGGATCCCCTCGGGTGGGGTTTAAGGTTGAGGGTTTAGGGTTTGGGGTTTAGGGTTGGGGTTTAGGGATTCGGGTTTACAAGGGTTTTGCTCGCAGGCTCCCTTGTCAAGTGGCGCGCTTCATGCTCCCGCGAGTCAGTGCAAGCATTGCGGCTCTATAAGTCCCCCCCCCCCCCCCCACCCCCCACCCTCACCACTAAACCCTAAACCCCGAAAATCCCTAAACCCTAAACTGTAAACCCTACGCCACCACGGCCAATCGGGCTTAGGGTTTAGGGCTTGGGGTTTCGGGCTTTGGGTTTAGGATCAAGGGTTTAGGGCTTGGGGTTTAGGGTTTAGGGTTTGGGGTTTAGGATTTGGAGTTTTAGGGTTTGGGGTTTAGGATTTAGGGTTTAGGGTTTGGGGTTTAGGATTTGGGGTTTTAGGGTTTGGGGTTTAGGATGCAGGGTTTAGGGTTTAGGATTTAGGATTTAGGGTTTAGGGTTTAGGGCTACTAAAAGACCCCGGAGCCCACCCGAACTCCCAAGCCGCCTCATCCTTCGCCGCCCTCAGCTGCGCCTCCAGATCCAGGGACTGGGTTTAGGGTTTAGGGTTTAGGGTTTAGGGTTTAGGGCTTAGGGTTTAGGGTTTAGGGTTTAGGGTTTAGGGTTTAGGGTTTAGGGTTTAGGGTTTAGGGTTTAGGGTTTAGGGCTGCAAAAAAAAACTCTGAACTTATGAGTATGAGTGCTTAGCAATGTCTGGGTTTCCGAAATACTCAATTCGCAAACATCTGTAGAATAAGTGTGAATTTCAGAAAATGCAATCTGTCTTTTGTGTTTTTTGTTTTTCGGTGTTTTCATTTGTCGCCTGACATATTTCGGGGGATGGCGACGTAGCTCGAAATCTGTGGAAAATCTCTGGAGAATGTGGCAAATCTGTGTCCGGGGCCCCCCCAGCCTGAACCCTCCAAAATCTCACCGTTCTATGGGGGGGGAGACACAGATATTCCGCGGATTTTCCACAGAACAGCTTTTACACAGATTCTCCACCGATTCGAAACCAACAATTCTAAAGGCCGCAGATTCTCCACAGATTTTCCACTCTTCAGGAACACACATTGGACACAGATTTTCCACAGAAATAATTCTGCAGACCCTTCTCAGACATTACCAGGATTCATAGACATAACTCTAAAGACCTTCTAGAAAACCTTTCAGTAACGATAAACAAAAAAGTATGAAGGCCAAAACGAAGACCTAGAAATGCCCTCAAAAGCCATGAAACCTTGAATCGGGTTTCAAGGCTCGGGACTCTGTCCCAGAGGGAACATAGGATGCCTTTTGTTTGGTTCTGGTGTATGATATTATGGGTTGACAGGGGTTTTGGCGTGTCCAACGGGGATTTGGGTTCAGGGTTACGGGGTCTTACCTTTGATGTGCTTTTCGGGTCTAGGGGATGTACCTAAACCCTAAACCCTAAACCCTAAACCCTAAACCCTAAACCCTAAACCCAAAACCCTAAACCCTAAACCCTGAACCGGTCTAAGGCTTAGGATTGTCCGGGGCTTACATATGAGCGCAGTCGGGATTGGGTGCACCCAGGCCGCTTTATGCGGATGGGGCTTAGGGTTTAGGGTTTAGGGTTTCGGGTTTCGGGTTTCGGTTTAGCCCCCCCCCTCCCCCCCCGACACTCGAAAAGCCGCCGAAAAACCCGATTAAAACCCCTAAAGCTTCAACAGCTCTCCGAATAAAACCCTTGCTTGGAAACATTATCCTTAGCCAACTAAACCCTCAAGTTGGGGGTCATAGAGCTTAAATTGCTTTAACCCTTATTAGGGTATATGAGCCGCAATCCCTTTCAGGATATATACACACAGATATATATATATATATCTATCTCTATATATATATATATGTACATGTACTCATTAATGAATTCATTCATATACATATATATATATATACATAAAGGGTTTAAGGTCTATTGTATAGGGTGGCACGTGAGGTTTTTGCAAAATCTGCCTCCGCCGACTCCAGTGACGCCGAGAGCTTCTGCTCCTTCGCCGCCGCCTGCAGCTTAGGCTTTAGGGTTTAGGGTTTAGGGTTTAGGGTTTAGGGTTTAGGGTTTAGGGTTTAGGGTTTAGGGTTTAGGGTTTAGGGTTTAGGGTTTAGATAGGGCTTAGGGTTCAAGGTTTAGGGTTCAAGGTTTAGGGTTTACCCCAGGAGCCCCGGCATCCCCAAACCCTAAGCCCGAAACCCTATACAATAATCCCTGAACCCTTTGTCTATATATATATATATGTATGAATTGACTAACTAGTAAATCTTTGTATATATATATATGTATGAATTGACTAACTAGTATATATATATATATATACCACAACAATCCCGAAACCCTGCAAATCCTGAACCCTAAGCCACTCGATGACCGAAGAAAGAGGCCCACAAGCTCGAGAATCTCTTGAAGACTGTAAACCCTAAACCCTAAACCCAAAACCCAAAACCCAAAACCCTAAAGTTTAGGGCCTTTAGGCCCTAAACCCTAAACCCAACACACCTTGAGCCTTTCAAGGGCCGAAGCCTTCCTTACTAGGGGATCCCTCGGGAGATTGGATTGCACCTTACAGGGTTTCGGGTTTAGGGTTTAGGGTTTAGGGTTTAGGGTTTAGGGTTACGCATTGAACCCCACACTCTGCCTCGTCCGTGGCCGTTTTCAGCTGGGCCTTCAACACACGGGACGGGGGGGGGGGGTCTTCCAGGGGTGTCGAAAAGGGGTGTAACGCAGTCTCAGCCCCTGGAGGTCCTGGATAGATGGTACCCCACTAGATTCATTAACGGGTTCTTGGGGCCTTCAAGGGGGGCCTTCGAGGAGGGCCTGCAGGGTGCCTTTTTGGCAGGGCCCGCGCATCGTTCTTTTGCCCTTGCAAGCACACGCCAAGCTGCAGGTTGCAAATGAGCATTGCTGCGGCCAAGGGCTTCCTTCGGCGTGATTTGAAAAGAGAGCTACGAGAGCCTCCGGCGCTTGCCGGTGCTCAATTTCGCGCCATCTGCGTCCGACAGCAAATGTACAATCTCAGCACAGCCGCGCCTAGAGGCCAGCTTCAGAGCTGTATCACCTTTCTCGTTCGCCAAGTCCTGGTTGGCGCCTGCCTCTGCCAGCAACCGTGCAACTCCCACATGCCCGCTTGCAGATGCTTCCATCAGAGCGTTATGACCAAGCTCGTCAGCAAAGTCCTTGTCGGCGCCGGCCTCCAGCAACACGCATACAACTTTGACATGCCCGCTTGCAGATGCCTCCATCAGAGCTGTATATCCGAACGCGTTCACCAAGTCCTTGCTGGCGCCGGCCTCTAAGAGCAAACGCGCAACTTCAACATGGCCTCTGCCAGCTGCCAGCAAGAGAGCTGGTCATCGTTTCTGTTCGTCAAGTCCTTCTTGGCACCGGCCTCCAGCAGCAAGCGAGCCACATCGACGTGGCCATTTTCAGATGCCGCCATCAGAGCTGCAAAACTGTTTTGTGTAGAATAAAGAGATTATAACTTACCAGATCGGCACACCCTTCCAACAGCAGAGCGACAACTTCAACATGGCCTTCCCGGGACCCTAAACCCTAAACCCTAGACCCTAAACCCTAAACCCTAAACCCTAGACCCTAGACCCTAAACCCTAAACCCTAAACCCTAAACCCTGGAGCATGGCCTCCACCTGCAGGTCTGGGGGGGGATCCGTGCAGTTTAACTCTGTCTGCTCTTTCCCTAAGGCTCAAAATTAGAGCAAAGCCCTTATACCATAAGGCCTTTGGGCCCCAAAAAACCTGAAAGAAGAGTTCTTGAAGCCTTCGGGAGAAAACAGACAACAAGGGTACGGCTGTCAATAAACTCCTGCCTCGGCTACGGAGCCACGTTGCGCGGCGTCTGTGAACTCCTCCGCCTGTCTGCGCGAGACTTTGGCGAAGGGCAGCAGCGCCAGTTGCAGGTCCATTTCAGAGTCCTTGGGGACCAAATGAGCCTTAAAAGGGTTTAGGGCTCACATTACCTTAATAGGAACTATAGTCATACCGGGTATATGATCCCAATTTTAGGGTTCCTTTGATCCCCAAGATTCCAGTTCGACCGTATCCTCCGGCACACTGCCGTTGAAGAGGAGCCTCTGCCGGAAGCGTGCCGGCATGCCTGGCAGCTGCAGGCGCCGCTTCAGAGCACCCACGTCGCTCACCTCCCCGACGGCTATGCTCGCCACCTCCTCCCCTGAGAGCTTCGTTACGCGCAGCATCCGCTCATCGAGCTGCATGGAAGATGAGGCCCCTTCAAACACACTTCTTCCTGGGCGATACCGGAAAAACCGGAAGACCTTGCAAGGCTGCGTGCCTTTCTGTACATGTGATGTAGGAGTCGGAATAAGTACTACCATTATTCCCTTGTATGGTCCCTTAATTTATAACTATATAACAACCCCCAAAACCCTTTCTAATTATTCAGGCCCCTATATTGGGGCCTCTAATTGCTGTTGGAACGTGAGCCTCTCCAAAACAAGACAGTTTAGCGAGATCCTGGAAACCCCTCCTGGAGCCAACCGGCTGCCGCAACCACCGAAGCCAAAGGGTTTAGGGTTTAGGGTTTAGGGTTTAACGCTTAACCCTAAACCCTAAACCCTAAACCCTAAACCCTAAACCCTAAACCCTAAACCCTAAACCCTAAACCCTAAAGGGTTTAGGGTTTATAAGACCTCTGCCATCCTGGTCCGGGGGGGTGGTGGAGGCGGTGCTGAGGGTCTACAAGGTTTAGGGTTCAGCGCCCAGACACCCCCCCATGTGGGGGGTTTAGGGTTTAGGGTTTAGGGTTTAGGGTTTAGGGTTTAGGGTTTAGGGTTTAGGGTTTAGGGTTTCGGGTTTAGGGTTTACGAAAATAAAGGGACCCTCAATATAGATTCCCAAATAGTAAGATCCTGTGTTGTTGAACAGCGCAGTCTGCTCGTCTCCGCAGAGGAGACGAAGAGGCCACTGGAAGCCCTGAACCCTGACGCTGCTTAACGTGCATGGTTCTCCTTGGACCCGATGTACCTACGGTTTAGTAGTAAGGATACACCTATTTAGTAGGTATAACCCCTTAAAACGGTAGGTAAGTAGGGTCCCTGGCTTGTCTTCTGGAAAGTGAACCCCCCTATGCGGGGGTACTCTGACGTGGAAAACTTGCGGCTTCAGATGCCCCAAGATGACCGGAAAGATGAGAGGCTTGAATGCATTAGGGTTTAGGGTTTAGGGTTTACCCTAAACCCTAAACCCTAAACCCTACTTCCACTCCAAACTCAAAATGACTCCAAACCCTTACGGCCAAACTATCTCGAAGCCGCCATTTCTGTTATGGGGCTTAGGGCCTAGGGGTTGGTACTTTCGTCCTCCTTAATAGGGATTGTCATTGGGGGGTACAAGAACTCCTAATTAGGACTGTTAGTACAAGGGGGAACATCCCGAGGTCTTACCTATGTCTCGGGCTGGGGAATCCGACTCTAGTATTGGGGCTTGGACGCAGCACGCATGGAAACTTGGAAAGTGGGTTGAGGGTTTGGGTGTTAGGGATTAAGGGTCTGGGATTTAGGGTTTAGGGTTTAGGGTTTAAGATTTAGGGTTTGGGCTCAATCGCCTTGGCCGACTCCAGTGACGCCGCGAGCTCTTGCTCCTTCGCAGCCGCCTGTCGTGCCGAGTGGACCCTGTGAACCCTCTGAGTACATCAGCCCCCCAAAAGCCGCACACTCTTGTGGAGGACTGAAAGCCACAAGCTCTTGAACCCCAACAAGCCGAAAGCCCAACAAGCGCTTCAAGCCTCGCAGAACGAAGCACCCTAACCCTAAACACCCTATAGACCCAAAACCCTAAACCCTTAACCCTAAACTCTATGCAGCCTCGCGCGGCAAGGCCTGAACATTCCTGAACCCCCCCCCCCCCAACGGCTTGGGGTTCAGGATTTAGGGCTCAGGGTTCAGGGTTCAGGGTTTAGGGTTTCGGGTTTGGCGTTTAGGGTTCAGGGTTTAGGGTTTAGGGGTGCATTAGTGGGGGTATCTTCATAGGAGGCCCCCAAGCTCTGCCTCGTCCGTGGCCGTCTTCAGCTGGGCCTCCATATGGTTTAGGGTTTAAGGTTTAGAGTTTAGGGTATAGGGCTTCGGGTTTAAGCTTTAGGGTTTTAGGTTTTAGGGCTGTTTTAGGGGGTGTCAACACGGGGTCTTGGGGGCGTTAACCCGCTCCGCTCCCGAGGATATTCAAACCCCCCGCTCCCCCCTAATATTAAATATCTCCCAATAGAGTTGTTGTTATGGTTTCCACGTCGGGCATCACATGCTCCCCTGAGAGCTTCGCTATGCGCAGCATCCCGACGTGTATAGCTGCATGGGGGAGGCCCCAGCAAACACAACTCCTCCTGGGGGCTCACGGGTAAACTCTTACAAGGCTGCGGGCCTTTCTGCACGTGTTCCTTTGGGACGAAATGAGCCCTAAAAGGGTTTGGGGCTCATATACCTTACAATAGGAATTACAGTAGTATCTGCCCGAATTTTAGGGCTCATGTGGGTCCCAAAAAGAGTGTATGGCTCATGTACCTTACCTTTATAGGAATTACAGTAGTATAGCATATGCCCTAATTTTAGGGTTCACATACCGTAATAGGTGTCATAGTCGTAAATACCCTAATTGTAGGGCTCGTTTGGTCCCAAAGGTTACAGTCCTGTCCATAAACCCCGAGTCGCGAGGCCCTGAAGCCCAGGGTTCAGGGTTCAGGGTTTAGGGTTTAGGGTTTAGGGTTTAGGCTGAATGAAGCCAAGAGGCTATGAGGGTGCCCCAAACCCTGGCGACCCAAAAAGAACCCCTAAAATTGGGGCCAGATCCAACTAGTCGATTTCCTACTAAGGTATATATGAACCAGAAACAACTCCAAGATTGGAAGAAGCAGCTGTTCAGCTTGGGGTCCCTCCCCCCCACCCACCCCCTCAAACCCTAAACCCTAAACCCTAAACCCTAAACCCTAAACCCTAAACCCTAAACCCTAAACCCTAAACCCTAAACCCTAAACCCAAAGCTTGAACGCGCTCTGAGCTTGAGAGCCTAAACTCCCAACTCCTAGAGGCCAGAAAAACCTCCGGGAGTTGCCATATTATGGGGGGGTAGGGTTTAGGGTTTAGGGTTTAGGGTTTAGGGTTTAGGGTTTAGGGTTTAGGGTTTAGGATTTAGGGTTTAGGGTTTAGGGTTTAGGGTTTAGGGTTTAGGGTTTAGGGTTTAGGGTTTCGGGTTTAGGGTTTAGGGTTTAGGGTTTAGGGTTTAGGTTTAGGGTTTAGGGTTTAGGGTTTAGGGGACCAAATGAACCGTAAAGTTGGGGGTTATATACCGTAGACTACTATGGATCCTATTAAGGTGTATGGGGCATATAAACCCTTTTGGGGTTCATGTAGTCCCCAAGATACTGGCCTGGTTTAGGATTTCCCTTCTTGATTGCCCAGACATGCGATGTTTGCGGTGGGCAAAGGGTTTAGGGTTCAGGGTTTGGGGCTTCCTAGCTCTACTTTTGGGCGCAGGATTGTGTGTGTATATACAGATTTAAACTTATTTATGCATATATATAGGTTTATATATATATATATATATTATTTTTCTATTTACACAAAGCTTCGGAACTGAAAAAGGGGCTTGCCAACGGGCTTGCCTTGGCCGACTCCAGTGACGCCGAGAGCTCTTGCTCCTTCGCTGCCGCCTGCGGTCGTGCCTAAGGCCTATCTTAGTTGTCCAGTATCCTAGGGGAACTAAAGGTTAGGTTCAAGGTTTAGGGCTTGGGGTTTAGGGTTTAGGGTTTAGGGTTTCGGGTTTAGGGTCTAGGGTTTAGGGGATTGCAAAGGGAATATAAGACCCCGAAGAGGTTTAAGCTCACCTGCTTAACTACTAAGCTGTTGTGGACCATGAGCCCTCTGACCACAACCTTGGGGAATAAATGAACCCTAAAAGGGTTTAGGGCTCATAAATTATCAGGAATTATACTAGTATAGGGGATAACATGAACCTTAAAAGGGCTCATAAATTATCAGGAATTATACTAGTATAGGGGATGACATGAACCTTAAAAGGGTTTAGGGCTCATAAATTATCAAGAATGTACTAGTATAGGGGATGACATGAACCTTAGGGTATGACCCCAAATTTTTAGGGTTCGTTTGGTCCTCAGGGAGTAGTCCCCTGGAAGTCCCAAATCCTAAACTCCTGCTGAAGACTGAAACCCGCAAGCGCAACGATCTCTTGAACCCCATCAAGAAGCGCAAAACCATTCAAGCCGATCCAGCTCGCAGCGAGCACCGAAAAAGACACGATTCTTGTCAAACCCTAAACCAACAACCCTAAACCCTAAACCCTAAACCCACAGCCTGCTTTCCGACACTCGGGAAGCACTTGCAGGCTTAGGTTGGGCTTTTGGGAACCTCGGGCTGCGGGGTCCTCACATCTACACCCTCCAAAGCCTGAACAGCCCAAATCCCCCAGCGGCCGAAGGTTCGAAGCATAGGCTTGCGTCTTACATTGGGATGTTCCACGCTTTTCTTAACAGTCCTGAATAGGGATTTCAGTACCCCCGATCATAAGCCCCCTTTTTTTAAGGACTGTTAGTATAGGGGGGAACCCCCCAACTTTGAAGTCCTTAATAGGGATTACAGTACCCCCCCGATTATAATTCTTTTTTTAAGGACTGTTCGTATAGGGGGGGAACATCCCAACTTGGAACCCCAAACTCTGCCTGCCTCGTCCGTGGCCGTCTTCAGCTGGGCCTCTCTTTCGTGGGGTTTTGGCTTTGGGGGTGTCCAGGCTCTTTGTACACAGCTTTAAGGACCAAACTCTAAAGTATATACCTGGCACAGATTTCCCCAATAAATGGCCTACAGGCCCTGAATGCTTGAGGACCAAATGAACCCTAAAAGGGCTTTTTCATTACATTAATAGTGTTTATGGTGGCATAAGGTATGTAGCCCCGAATTTTTGGCTTTTGGTCCCGAAGGATCAGGGGCACTTCAGGTGTTCACAGTTGTTTTCCGGATACTTGGCAGTGCGGTGCATCCCTTTCGGGCCTGTCTAGAGGTGCCACAAGCTTCAATCGGCAGGGCTGCGCCCCAAACCCTAAACCCTAAACCCTAAACCCTAAACCCTGAACCCTGAACCCTGAACCTTGAACCCTGAACCCAACCATTGCGAATTTAGAACATGGCCTTCCGGTTCGTAGCAGGGAATTGAAGAATATGCCACTCTGTACTGTGGAGGTCACACTGATTCCATTTCAAAACAGACAGGGCAGTGAACCCTAAACCCTAAACCCTAAACCCTAAACCCTAAACCCTAAACCCTAAACCCTAAACCCTAAAACCTAAACCCTCCACTGTCTTGATTGAAGTGGGTCGAAGACCCTAAGGCCCTAAGACTCTGCCAGAATGCTCACGAAAAACGAGATAGGCGGCCCGATGCAAACTGCTTACCAACATGAGAGCTTCATCAAGGGTTTAGGGTTTCGGGTTTCGGGTTTAGGGTGTAGGATTAGGGTTTAGGGTTTAGGGTTCAGGGTTCAGGGTTCAGGGTTTAGGGTTTAATTAGGGTTTAGGGTTTAGGGTTTAGGGTTTAGGGTTTAGGGTCATGCCCCAGAAATCCCTGTGAAAGGCCCCCCCCCCCCCCCCCCAAGCAAAAACCCAGACAAGGCAGAGTTGCGAATTGGGGTGCGGGCCGAAGCTCCTAAACCCTAAACCCTAAACCCTAAACCCTGAACCCTAAATCCGCGTATGTTGCAACAAGAAGAAGAAGCCGCGTCCACAAGAAAGGCTCAGGCAGATAAACAGAGCAACGATGCATGTGTTCTGCCATCAGAGACATATGGGTGTATGCATATGTATATGTATATTTTATGTATATGTATATATGGATGCATCGATGGATAGATGCATGTGCTACGGCCAGGTGCCGTGCTTCATGTCGGTTCACTTCCCCTAAGCCACAAAACCCTAAACTGAACAGCCCTAAACCCTAAACCCTAAACCCTAAACCCTAGACCCTAGACCCTAAACCCTAAACCCTAAACCCTAAACCTGCCGGCCTCGACCGACTGCAAGGACGAAGCGAGGTCTCGCTCCTTTGCCGCCGCCTGTTTTGTCCGGGGTTACAAGGGGCTTCAACACAGCAGACAACCTACGAATTGCTGAAGAACCCCCCCCCCCCCCCCCCCCCCCCCCCCCCCCCCCAAAAAAAAAAACAACATCTTCCTTATAAGGGTACTACAGGGATGACTTTTTTTCCCATTTTTTTAGGGTTCTTAAGCAAATAGTACCCGAAGACAATGATGGCCCTTAAAGCCCCCTAAGAATATTCCTGAACAAGACGGGAAAACAACCAAAAAACAAAAAAGATGTCCCAAGGGCATACCTAGACGAGATAGACCCTTGAGGGTTTAAAGGCCTTCAGGGCTGGACCCTACCCCCAAACCCAAAACCCTGGTCCCCAAGCCCCCCCCCGAAACCCTAAACCCGAAGCCCTAAACCCTAAACCCTAAACCCTAAACCCTAGACCCTAAACCCTAAACCCTAATCCAGCTCTTCGGGATACTTCATGCAGCGCTTGGGCTTCGCCAGGTTCAACAATGGTCTCTATGCCCCGCAGGGTGCTTTGGGGCTTTAGGGTGTCGTAACGGGCTTAAGGTCTAGGGTTTAGGGTTTAGGGTGTAGGGTGTAGGCTTTAGGGTGTAGGGTTCATATGACGCATAGAAGGGTTTAGGGTTTAGGGTCCAAGGGTCCGAGGGTTTTCTTGAGGGCAGCTCCCTGAGCAACAACACTCAACCCGAAAGCCCTGAACACTTGACAAACGGTTTAGGGTTTAGGGTTTAGGGTTTAGGGTTTAGGGGGATAGGGTTCAGCTTTGGAATGTAGGGCAAGAAGGCGTAGCTCAGGGCCCATCCTCTCCAGGGCCTACTGCATGCAGTTCTTAAAATTACATAAGCCCCATGCTGAATATGTTCGATGGCTGCAAGCCGACGTAGCCTGCTCCTGCTGTGCCGCCAACTGCTTCTCGAGCTCTGCAGCAGATGCCTCGCATTTAGGGTTTAGGGTTCGGGTTTAGCCTTTAGGGTTTAGGGCAATTTCGCATTGAAGGCAGCAAGCAAGCTTGTTGGTCCCAGACTTCTTTTGCAAATCCTACAGGGCTGGCCCCTTCAAGCTGTCGAAGCTATACGTGCGTGCTGCAATTGTGGAGTTGCAGTCGACCAGCCGTTGGGAAACTTCGCAGAAAGTGTGTGCAAGTGTATGCAAAACAAAAATAACTTGCATGTTCGCCAATTGCTTGCTGCAGCATTAAGTAGACATTGCTGAGAAAACAAAGTGATGCAAACACATGAGCTACGAGATTTTTGCCAGTGTCTGAGAAGTTTTCCCTCATCATGTGTACTAGAACAAACGCACACACACACACACCCACTCACCCACCCACCCACCCACACACACACAAGAATGCATGCTCCCTTCTAGAGATGGCTGCAGCGCGCAAGACAGCAAGGTAGCATCGGCATGTGTCTGCGCGGTTGGGCCACTACAGTGTAGTGGTCCAACCGGGATGTTGCTTAATTCGTGACTGAGGTGTCATACAAAGGGTGCTTGAGTGCTGCTTACTTCGTGACTGAGGTGTCAGGTTCAAGGTTCAACACTGAACAAAATGGCAGCGGTTCCCTACTTCTGAGGGTGGAAAGCCTGGCGAGAGGTGGGCGGAATTAAGCCCGGGACCCATGAACCCTATACCCCTAAGCCCCTAAACCCTATTTGGGGTGGTGGTGGTTTCGTGAAGTGGTTCTAGGGCTCTTGACCCTAAACCCCTAACCCTAAACCCTAAACCCTAACCCAAATCCCCATAAACCCTAAATGCTGAAACTCCGAGGGCTCTTGTGGCTTGGCCTTCGCGGAGTCCAACGACGTGGTGAGCTCTTGCTGCTGCGCAGCTGCCTGCGTCTGCTGGGCTTGGGCTTCATGGGCCGAGGCGGCGCAATGCCCCTTAAGGATGAGACCTCGCGGGTTTAGGGTTTAGGGTTTAGGGTTTAGGGTTTAGGGTTTAGGGTTTAGGGTTTAGGGTTTAGGGTTTAGGGTTTAGGGTTTAGGGTTTAGGGTTCAGGACGGGCCCTTTCTGCCCCTTGTTTGGACACCTTACAATAGGAACATGAGGGCCTTGAATCCGAATCAAGGTACGAGTACCTTCGGCTTAGGGTTTAGGGCGGTGTTCCTACAAACTATTCGGACACAGCGACCTACGCTGGGGGCCACACGATGCAACGCTCCAGGTATCTCCCGAAACCCTTACAAACCCTAAACCCTAAACTGTGCTTTCGGGCCAGGAAGGGGAGGGTTCCTCTTTACTCGGCCCCCTCCACATAGCTTCCAGCTAGAGATGAATAGGATGCCCTCATAAAAACGGACCGGCTAGGGGTTTAGGGTTTAGGGCTGCAGCGAGCGGATGAGCAAGCTTCTGGGGCCGTGTGCGGTGGACACAGGTACCCAACACTTAGGTTGCAAGGCTCTTCTGCTGTAGTGTATAGTGAGGGGGGCCGCGGCGGGGGGGGGGGGGGGGGTTCCCCAAGTGGGATCTTTGTTCGGCGTCATTGGGAAGTGCCTCTGAGTCTCAAAGCTCTAATGGCAAAGCGTGTGCTTGATCATGTTTTGGGGCTATCTGCTGCCATTGCTAGGGGGATTTGCTGTGGCCATCGAGTCGTTCCCGAATCGATCCCAGGCAACGCTACACCCTAAACCCTAAACCCTAAACCCTAAACCCTAAACCCTAAACCCTAAACCCTAAACCGCAGACCTCCAAGTTAAGGCTTGGGTATGAGGTCGTGGTTGTTCTTGTTCGCTTCTTTGCCTTGAGCTGCGGCCACCAGATGGAATGAAGGAGTTTCGGGTTTAGGGTTTAGGGCTTAGGGTTTAGGGAGCTAGGAGAGCCTCCGGCACTTGCCGGTGTAAACGCTCGAGCCATCGGCATCCGCCAGCAAGCGCACCATCTCAGCATCGACGTCCCTAGATTGCAGCGGTTGTAGCGTGAAAGCTTTCTGGCAGTACCAGGTGGCCATGGTCAGAGCGGTATCACCTTTCTTGTCTGCCAAGTCCTTCCTGGCCCCGGCCTCCACCAGCAAACGCACGACTTCAAGATGGCCTCGGCAAGCTGCCTGCATAAGAGCCGTAAGCCCAATGTTGTTGGCCAAGTCCTTTAGCGCACCGGCCTCTACCAGCAAGCGAACTACTTCGACGTGGCCATGCTTAGATGCCTCCATCAGAGCTGTATCTCCGAACTTGTCCACCAAGTCCTTGCTTGCGCCGGCCGCCAAGAGCAAACTCACGACCTCACCACGGCCATCGCGAGCCGACAGCGTGAGGGCTGTGGACCCGTTTCTGTTGACCAAGTCCTTGTCGGCGCCGGCCTCCACCAGCAAGCGTGCAACTTCCACATGGCCGCCTGCAGAGGACCGCATTAGAGCTGTTTCACCGCCCTTGTCTGCCAAGTCCTTGCTGGCGCCGGCTTCCAGCAGAAAGCGCGCGATGTCCACATGGCCAAAACTAGATGCAACCAACAAAGCTGTCGTGCCGTCTTTGTCAGCGCAGTCCTTGCTGGCGCCGAATAGGAATTATAGTAGAATATTATAGTAGTATAGCATAGTAGTATATTATAGTAGTATTTAGGGTATTGACCCCAATTTGAGGGTTCATTTGGTCTCCAAGGGACAGGTCCTTGTTGGCCCCCGCCTGCGAGAGAAAGCGCACGACCTCGACGTGGCCTTTGTGAGACGCCCACATCAGAGCCGTCGTGCCCTGTTTGTTCACCAAGTCCGGGTCAGCGCCCGCCTCTACCAGCAAGCGTGCCACTTCGACATGTCCTCTTAGAGATGAGGACATGAGGGCCGTGTCACCGCCCTTGTCCGCCAAGTCCTTGCCGGCCCCAGCCCGCAGCAGCAAGCGCACGACTTCGAGGTGGCCCTCCTCAGAGGCATGCATCAGAGCCGTATAACCTTGGCGGTCTGCTACGTCCATGCTGGCGCCGGCCTCTAACAACAAGCGCACAGCCTCGACATTACCACATTCCGATGCTCGCATCAAGGCTGTATAGCCATCCTGGCCGGCCAACTGCATGTCTGCGCCCGCATCTAGGAGCAAGCGTGCTACTTCGACAAACCCACGTCGAGAAGCACACACCAGAGCCGTATCGCCGTCGAAGTCTCGCAAGTCCTTGTCAGCGCCGGCCTCCAGTAACAAGCGCACGACATCGACGTGGCCCTCCTCAGAGGCCGCGGGCAAAGCGGGATAGCCATGGCCGTCACACAGATCCTTGTCGGCGCCAGCCTCCAGCAGCAAAGCGACAACCTTGAGGACCAGATGAACCCCAAACTTAAGGTCATGTACCCTTTCCTACTATCATTCCCATGATACGGTCAGATGAACCCTAAACCCTAAACCCTTTTAGGGCTCATGTATGGTCCCCAGGAACTTCAGTGTAGCCCGAGGTAGACGCCTGGACCAGAGCAGTCCTTCCATACCAGTCCACCAAATTCGGGTTTTGGGGGAGCTGGAGCATCGTCTCCACCTGAGGGGAATGAACTCTGAAATAGGGGTCATCTACCCTATGTACTACTGGAGCTCTTATTAAGGTATATGAGTCAAAGCCCTTGTAGGGGAATGAACCCTAAACTTGGGGTCATCTACCCTATGTACTGGTAGAGGGGTTCAAGAGTTAAAGGGGCCTTCAAGGCATCTGAGGGGTTGTCGTGTAGGCTCGATTCAAGCCGCTTAAACGGTATGCGCCTTACGGGGCCACAGGGCTTTAGTCGTCTCTCCCTGGAAATGAGAATTTCAGCCTCAGACACGGAGCCCCGTCGGGCGGCGTCTCTGAACTCGTCCACCTCTCTTTGCGACACTTCGGCGAAGGGCAGCAGCACCAGCTGCAGGTCCGTGGGGGAGTCCAGCTCTGCTGCATCTTCCAGCTGACGGCCGTTCAGAAGGAGCCGCTGCCGGAAGCGCGGGGGCAGGCCGTGGAGCTGGCTCAAGCGCTGCTTCAAAGACCTCACGTCGCTCACCTCCTCGACCTCTATGCTCGCCACCTCCTCCCCTGACAGCTTTGCTACGCGCAACATCCCGGAGGAAGATGGAGCACTCGAGCAGCTGCTGCGATGGCGTGAGATCTAGCTGCATAAAGGGAGACCCCGCACATGTCTCAAAGGCCCAAATTCCTGAACCCGAAGCCCCACACTCCGGGTGTCCGAAGCCCTGCCTGCTCCTGCTGTGTCGCCAACTGCTTCTCCAGCTCTGCAGCAGATGCCTCGCATTTAGAATCTATAGGGGTTAGGGATCAGGGTTTAGGGCAACTTCGGGTTTAGGGTTTAGGGTTTAGGGTTTAAGGTTTAGGGTTTAGGGTTTAGGGTCTCGAAGGCAGCAAGCAAGCTTGGTGGTCCCAGACTTCTTTTGCAGATGCTACAGGACTAGCTGGCCCCTCCAAGTTGTCGAAGCAACCTTAAGGACTGAAAGAAGTTGGGGGTCATCTACACCCTATATACTACTGTACTATAGTTCACTTAATTTGGGGTCATAAATACCCTCCTTAATACTATAATTAGTTCGTATTAGGGTACTTGAAACATAAACCCTAAACCCCACCCCAAATCCCCTAAAGGCCCTAAACTCTCGTGGCTTTGCCTTCGCGGAGTCCAGCGAGGCGTTGAGCTCTTCCTGCTTCGCTGCTGCCTGGTGCTGGGCTTGGGGGGCTTCATGGTTTAGGTGCCAAAGCTCCCCCCGGGGTTTAGGGTTTAGGGTTTAGGGTTTAGGGTTTAGGGTTTAGGGTTTAGGGTTTAGGGTTTAGGGTTTAGGGTTTAGGGTTTGTAAGCTCCCCAAAACTGCCGCCCCCCCCCCCCCCAAAAAAAAAAAAAACAAGACAACAACAACAACAACTGCCCTTCTAGGATGACTGGTTTCGAAGGATTCGTTTCGGAGGTTGAGTTCAGGGAGGCGGGAGGTCGGACCAGGGTTGGGGTTGTTCGGTTTAGACCAGGGTGGGTCTATGGAGGTCCTCATTTCTTTAAGGCGTTGTAAGGACTCTTAAAGGGGATTAGAGGTACAAAAAGACAAACATGTTCAAACCTACCCCTGTTTAGATTAGGGTCTTGGGGATACGAGGTGGAGGAGGTTTGGGGTTTAGGGTTGAAAGGGGGAGAAGCGGGTTTAGAGCTTTATAGAGCATTGCGGGTTCATAGGGCTTATAGGGTTTACAGGGTTTAGAGGTTGGGATGCTCCTTCCTGGTACTAGCAGTCCTTAATAGGGATTATAGTACCCATGATGAGTATCCCCACTAAGGACTGCTAGCTTAAGGGGAACATCCCAACTTGTAGGGTTCATAGGGTTGATAGCGTTTACAGGGTTTAGAGGGCTGCTGTGCAAACCCCGCCTGCTCTTGTTGCGCCGCCAATTGCTTCTCCGTCTCCGCAGCAGACGCCTTCCCGAAACCCCACAGACCCAAACCCTGAATACCCCATACCGTTTAAACAAACAGGAAGGTGTATTATATGCATATGTATATATATATATATATATATACATATCTGTTGATATAGAGCTCATTTGTAAGATGCCCGGATCAGAAAGATCAAGCATATGCGAAATGCTTTGCGTGAACCTAAGCAGAACTCCCTAAGCCCTAACCCCTAAACCCTAAGCCCTAAACCCTAAACCCAAAATCCTAAACAGCCGAGTCCTGCGGCGCACTGAATGATATCGTCGCATTTAGGTTTAGGGTTTAGGAATTTTTTAGGGTTTTATAAATGGGGTGGTAATATGATGTTCGGCCGGTCCGGGGATCCCCGTCCAGACTACTTTCCATGAGGAGAATTGTCTGTGCTCACATGTCTGAAATGATCTATATAAGGGGGTCGGGTGGAAAAATGTAATGGGGCGACAATGATAAAAATCGGCTGGCCAGGAGTCAAAAAGTTCACTGGGGCCTATTGCAGCAGAGCACACGTGGCCAGAGCAAAAGCAGCTGCACAGAGGAGGCAGAACCCTTGAAAACAAGCCCAAAAGCAGACCCTTCTTGACGGCAGAACCCACCCAGACCCCCAGACCCCCGGACCGCCAGACCCCCAGACCGCCAGACCCCCAGACCCCCAGACCCGGTGAATTTCCACCCCCCCCCTTTGCTTCCCCGCACGCAAAACAGATTTCTTTTGAGGGCCTATTCATGTGACCCTAACATTAGGAAGAAAAAGCTCTCAACAAGCAAGCCTCAGCAGCTTTACTTGCTTGACCTCAGCCCTAAACCCCCAAACCCCTAAACCCGAAACCCCCAAACCCCCAAACCCTAAACCCGAAACCCCAAACCCTAAACCCTAAACCCTAAACCCTAAACCCTGAAGATGCACTTGGCCTTGGTCTCTCATGCGCCTACAGGGCCCGCCAGAACACCAAAACTCCCCAAGCACACAAGTAATACCTCCAAAAGCGCGTTTAGGGTTTAGGGTTTAGGGTTTAGGGTTTAGGGTTTAGGGTTTAGGGTTTAGGGTTTAGGGTTTAGGGTTTAGGGTTTGGGGTTTGGGGTTTGGGGTTTAGGGTTTATCTAACTGCCTACTTTCAGCCCCAAACCCTAAACCATAAACCGCTATTCCTTGACTAGAACTGCGAGAAATCTCTCCCAAAAAGCACTTTCAGTACATTGTCTTTCTGGAGGTGGCCTTTCAAACAGGGCGATTTTTCCATGCACAAGCCACCATAGCAAAACGCCACAGTTCCTTTGTTTGGGCGGGTGGTGGGGCTTAGGGCTTAGGGCTTAGGGCTTAAGGGCTAAGGGCTAAGGGCTAAGGGTTAGGGCTTAGGGCTTAGGGCTTAGGGTTTAGGGTTTAGGGTTTAGGGCTTAGGGTTTAGGGTTTAGGGCTTCGAAGGTGTAGGGTCTCATGGCGCCGCCTTCGCGGAGTCCAGCGATGTCGCCAGCTCTTGCTGCTTCGCCGCTGCCTGGATCAAAGCTGGAGCTTCTGGGCTTTTTGGGTTTAGGTTTCAGGGTTTAGGGTTTAGGGTTTAGGGTTTAGGGTTTAGGGTTTAGGGTTTAGGGGGGCCTTCCTTTGGGGACGACATGAACCCTAAAAGGAATTTAGGGTTTAGGGCTGAGGGTTAGGGCTCAGGGCTCATATGGGGGTTCATTGGGCTCCTTCTTATAAGGGGATCCTACTATGTGGGGGTGTATCTTGGGGCTCCTCTATTTTCGTAAACCCCACATACGTTAGAGGGAATTGACGAGTAGCATAGAGGGTGTATGACACCCAGTCAGGGTTTGCCGTGGGCATCGGGTCCATGCCTTAAAGGTGACAAATCTGCTGCTTCAGGCTGAGGATAGGGGTTTTAGGTGTTGCAATACTGTGGGACTAGTGGCGTCCTGTTCAAAACGATGTGGATACGTAGTTTATACGAAACCCTAAACCCTAAACCCTAAACCCGGCTTTATGGGATCGCACGCCGCTTCTTTGAAGCACCAGGGACCTGGCCTGCAGCCACCAAGGGAAACCTAACATTGGGGTCAAGTACCCTATACTAGTATAATCTACTATAGCTAGCATTGGGTTTAGGGTTTAGGGTTTAGAGTTTAGGGTTTAGGGTTTAGGGTTTAGGGTTTGGGGTTTGGGGTTTGGGGTTAGGGGGTTGGGGGTTGGGGGTTTCGGGTTTAGGGTTTAGGGTTTAGGGTTTAGGGTATAGGACCAGAACCCTTTGAGGGTTGTCATGTGGTCCCCAGTCAATGCAGGAGCTAGGGGAGCTTGCGGCGCTTGCCGGTGCTCGCGTTGGACACATCATCTTTCAGCAGCAAGCGCACAATCTCAGCGTGGCCAAACCTGGGCTTGTCAAACCCTTCGAAAGATATCTATATGTAGGTTCCCTTATAGACCCTCCCAAAAAGGAGAACACCAAAAATCCCAAAAGCCTAGGTACCTGGAGGCCAGTGTCAGAGCTGTGTCGCCGTTGTTCTTGGCTACGTGCGTGTCAGCGCCGGCGTCTAACAGCAAACGCACGACTTCCACCTGGTCTCGGAGAGCTGCCTGCATAAGAGACGTAACTCCCCTGCCATTGGCCCAATCCTTGGGGACGAAATGAACGTAAATGAACCCTAAAAGGGTTTTCTGGTTCATATACCTTAATAGGAATTCTAGTAGTATAGAATGAACATAAATGAACCCTAAAAGGTTTTCTGGATCATATACAAAACTAGGGTTTCTAGTAATACAGGGTATATGACGAACAAATACCCTAAGGGTCCATGTGACCATATAGCAGATACTTAGGCCCTAGAGCTGTTATTTAGGAACCCTTCTAAGGCCCGAGTATCTCCTATCAGTACATGGACCCTTTGGGTTTAGGGTTTAGGGTTTAGGGTTTAGGGATTAGTTAGGGTTCATTTGGTCTCCAAGGATCCTTGTTGGCGCCAGCCTCCAGCAATAGGCGCGCCACTTCGACATGCCCACCTTCGGTACCAAAGGAACCCTAAAATTGGGGGTCCTATACCCTATACTACTACAACTCCTATTAAGGTATATGAACCATGAACCCTAAACCCTAGCCCCAAACCCTAAACCCTAAACCCTAAACCCTAAACCCTAAACCCTAAACCCTAAACCCTAAACCCTAAACCCTAAACCCTAAACCCTAAACCCTAGCCCTAAACCCTAAACCCTAAACCCTTTTTAGGGCTCATGTCGTCCACAAGGCACCGATGGATGCCCGCATCAGAGCCATGGCGCCGGCCAAGATTGCCAAGTCCTTGCCTTTGGGGGACCAGAGGGAGTGCTCCCTGGGGCCCTCAAAACCCCAGAACCCTTGCTAGGAGGCACCAGTCCCTCTGTAGGAGGGCCCCTGGAGCCTTAGGGTACTGTAATTTTCCTGTTTGAGGTATATGAACCATATACTAGTACAATCCCTTTTGAGGTATATGAACCACATACTACTAGAATTTCCTTGGTACATGAACCATAAACCCTTTCAGGAGCTCGTAATTCGTCTCCAAGGTGCAGCTGCTACCCTAAACCCTAAACCCTAAACCCTAAACCCTAAACCCTAAACCC
>CAJNDS010002193.1:489800-502300 GCA_905221605.1 Symbiodinium natans | reverse complement strand
TTTGTTTGAGGCGTCGATCGCGGACCTTGAGGCGGTGGGTCTCGGGAAGACCCCACGAGAGTTGTACCTCTCGTACCTCCGCAAGATGCCCCCGTATCTCCAAAAGGAGATACGTAACGACAAGCGATTGTGGCCCGGCGACCCCAAGGACGGCGGGCTGAGAGGGCCGCAGACTTGGGAGGAGAGCCACAAGGTCGTCTTGGAGTACGAACAGAGGGAAGCAGCGCACCGTGCTGTTTCCCACTCTGTGTACTCCACGACCGGCTCTCCAAGCGCGGACCCGTCGGTCGCGCTAGCCGAGGCTCAGAAGGAGATTCGGAGCCTCAAGGCCGCCGCTAAGGCCGCTGCGAAGGGAGCAGCTGCCGCGGCCAAGGCTGGCGCGGATCAGACGTTTGCCGCTGCGTCGAAGGGAGCTGGCAAAGGGGCGGACAAGAAGATCTGCTTCCACTTTCGCGACCACGGGAATTGCCCGAAAGGGGATGCCTGCCCGTTCAGCCACGACAAGGAGCTTCGCAGAAAAGCTCTCGCGGCTAAGAAGGGTGACCAAACCTTTGCCACGGCGAAAGGCAAGGGCAAAGGGAAGGGAGGTGGCAAGGCAAAGGCCAGCGCTAAGCCTAAGGCTGCGGCCAAAGGCGCGGCAAAGCCACCAGGCACTGTTTGCCCCTTTTTCTCCAAGAATGGGTCGTGCAAAAAGGAGCCAGCTGCGACATGGTCCACAATCTGACGACCTCAGGAGGGACGCCGGCCTTGCCTGCCAACTGGGCCGCGCCCTCCGGGGCTTCCATGTCCAACCCCTTCGCCGCGTTCAGCGTCCAGATAGGCAGCTCAGGCGTCCAGGCAGGCGTCTCAGGAGCCGCAGGACGCGCCGCGGTGCAGCAGCACGCGCTTCCGTTGAGCAAGGGTGGGCGGGACAAGTTCGCCACCCTGGACGATTTGCCGAAGGACTGGTGGAACCTGGCGGACAACGAGCCAGGAGGCTACCAGTACAGAACGGTAGTCCAGGTGCTCGACCGTAAGGTCGAGTGCATGCTCGACGGATGCGCCGGCGCGAACCACGTAACCGAGGAACTTGTGGTGGGCATGATGAACCGGGCTGCAGAGCTGGGGATCGGTACCGAAGATCCCGGCTTCCCGGTCGTGAGACTCGAGAAGTGGGTCCACCCCGAATATGTGCATGGCATTGCTTCGGGAGCCCCCGTTCCTCTGAAGGGGGCAGCAGTCTTGCGCGTCACGCTGCTGGAAGGCAGGACGGCGGACGACTGTCGCCCCAACACTGAAATTTTCGTGCGATGCAAAATCGCAGCCAGGGGGACGTCCGATTGGCACGGACTGATCCTCGGCGGCAGAGCATTGGACTGCGCCGGAAGGATGGGCCTGGGCTTCAGGCCGGGTCCCGACTTTCACGTCCTCGACACGCTGGGAATCAGAATGCCCAGGTGCGAGGATCACAGCAAGACCCGGAAGGACAGGGCCTACGCCTTCGAAGCGCGGTTGTCGAGCCTGGACGACGCGTCATGCACCGAGCCTGGGGGCGGAAGCCGGGAACTCCTCCGCTACGACGGGGAAGAGCCTCTCGAGCTCTCGCCAGGCGACGGGGTGCTGGTGCCTGTCGTGCGAGAGCAAGGAGTCTCCGCAGAGGGATCCCTGTCCGAGGTAGTGCTTCCGGTGGAGTGCGGGGTCGAGGCCGTACCAGGCCTTTGGCCCACAGGAGAGGGAAAGGGGTTTGTGTTGCTCGCAGCCCAAGAGTGCGATCACTCTCTCCAGCCGGGCGAGGTTGTTGCGGAAGTGCGTTCCGGCCTCGTTAGCACTGCGGCCTGTGGTTGTGGCGCGGTTGAGACGGTGTTCGAGTCGGAGCCGTCTCCGCAGGCATGTGCGGATTGTGGGGTCGCCGTTGCATCGGTTGACCACGACCCGTGCTTTGCTTGCGGGTCCGCGTCCAGGGCCGCGGCAAGAAGCTTCCAAGGTTGTTCCTCGTGTGCGCGGTCCTTTGGGCGGCTGCGTACCGGCGCCAGGATCGGTGTGCTATCGGTCCTTGCTGCGGTGACTGTTCTCGCTTCGGTGTGGGGCGGGAGCGGCCCAGTTGGGCGCCCTGTTGAGGAGCCTGGAGTGCTTTCTTGCTTGGACCACCTTCCAAGCGTCGACAGCTGGTGGGAGGCGCCAGGTGGTTACGCGTCTGTGTGGGGTAGGCGCCCTGCGCAGCAAGACCTTGGGACCCTGGCGGTCGAGAAGGCGCCTTACGAAACGTGCTTGCTTCAGCGCGTAGGTGAGGCGTGGCGTCTCTGGGACACGAGGGATTTGCGTGTGGCGGAAAGCGTTGCGTGTAGCGATGAAGTTCCCGTCACCGAACGCCTCGCGGTCTTCAGGACGCGCAAGGGGCCACGCTGGGCTGGCTGGCGTGCGGGATCGGCCACGGCTGGAAGAGGCGCAAGTGATGCTGTGCGCCCAGCAGACGCGGTCGATACGGCGCGCTGCCCGAGCTATCATATCGTGGAGAGCTGGGACATCGAGAAGATGATCGAAGAACCTCCAACGGACTACTATTATGAGAAGCTCGCGGCAGATATGCGCGCCCGGCATCCTAAAGCGTGCCCGCACCTCCTCGACCACCTCGTTTCCTTAGAGGGTTTCCTAGATAAGTCAATCTTGTTTGGCTTCTCCTTTGGAATCAGCAAGGCCGAAGTTTGTGTCTCCAAAGGCAAGCTCCTGGGACACAACATTGGGCGGGACGGGAGTTCGCCTGACGAAGAGCGTTGTCAGGCGGTGATTGACTTTCCCCCGCTCTGGGAGAAGCTTCACATTCAGCAATTTTTGGGTTGCGCAAACTGGTTGCGCGGCTACCTGCCTGTTGAGTATGGGCACGCAGCCAAGATTTTAGGGCAGTGGCAGAAGCCAGGCGCCGTCTTTCCTGAAGGCGGGCTGGGCTCAGCCGCCACCGAGGGTTGCAAAGCCTTTAAAGCGATTAAGCGCATGATGCAGAATCGCATCAATTTGGCTACCTTCGACGAGGCCTCTGCTGCGGATGGGTCATGTCCCCTTGAGCAGATCGCGGATGCGTCGGGCATCGCGGTAGGGGGCAGCGTCGTGCAGATGACGCGTGACTTGAGTCAGCTCAAGGTGCTTATGACGCACTCGAAGAGCTTGACCCCCGCGCAGCAGAACTGGCCGCCCTTGATACAGGAGGCGTTCGCCCAGCTCGAGGTAAAGCGGGCGACACGCCGCATGTTTGGCTCTATTCGGACTCTGTGTTGGACAGATCATGCCAACCTTACCCGAGCGCAAACATCGGACATCGGAATGGATCCGAAGCTCGTCCGGTGGGTTGCAGAAATCCTTATGGATGGGTCTGAAATAAGGAGCCTTAGCGGTCGCTCAGCGACGCTGGGTGACAGTTTTAGCCGCAACCCCAAGGATCGGGATGCGCTCCTTGCGGCGAGGACGAAAGACCTCGAGGGCCTTTCGGGCCAACTCCGAGGATTCGACCTGGACCAGTACCTCGGAGAGGGTACTGAGGGTGACGGACCAGTGCCCTGGGCGGTCGGGAACGACGCCGTCCCAGAGCCTGCGGGCCGTGTCCAGGCCGCGGCTGTGCCGATGTGCGTCGTCGCGGCCCTTCCGGTGCGCGTCATGGTTGTCTTTGACTATGCGCGTTGGAAAGAGCAGGACGCAGAGCTGACTGAGATCAGGCGCGTCTTCCAAGCGAGCCTCCCTGGAGTTTCTGTGGCTGTCAGGGGTTGTTGGGGTCCGTTTGAGGATACCGACGGGCTTGCCTCGCATTTTGATTGCGGGGCCGGCAGGCTCGCAGGGACCAAGAAGATCAAGCGGATCAGGGTCGACTTGCTCACTTCGTGTGCCAAGGTTCTTAGGGAAGCTTCGGGGTTTCGTCCGCAGTTCCTCATAGGACTTGGGCAAGGCGGGCTGGTCACAGCCGTCCTTAGGTGGCCTTTGGTTGTTGAGCTCACGCTCCAAGCAAGGAACCTGCAGCGCAAAGAAGCTAGGGCTGTAGGAGAGGCTTGGGCAGGCATCAAGGCTATCTGGGCGGTGCGGCCACGCCTTTGGCGCACGCAGCAAGGCCACTTGGAAGTGGCCGAGGCTTGTCCGGAACTCAAGAAGGATTTTCCGGAGCCTCCCCTGCGAGGTTTTGGGATCGTAGGGAAGCAGGCATTGGGGGCGGAGGTTCTGCGGTCCTTGAGGCTGGACGCGGTTCGTTCCATCGATGATGCCAGCATTAGAGGGATGCTGGACGAACCGTCACGACCCCTCTGGGACCATGAGGGTCTATGCATCTGCGGCAAGCGGACCTACCTGTTTTCTCGCTGCCCCGCCTGCATCGAGAAAGAGGCAGTCGATACCTCGGTGGAGATAGCCGAGCGGGAGGAGCTCGAACCTCCGCTTGAGGGCGACCTTGAGGCCCATGAGGTGGGCCTAGAGGTCAACTCCGTCCTTGCGACCTTGGATAGGACAGGAGGTTTGTTTAGGGTTGGGTCCTCAACCATCCAGCAATGGGCGGTAGGGTTCAGGACTACGCCCAAGGATGCTCCCGTTCCCACAGCATATGGCATGCTGAGTGGGAAGATATGGAAGAAGGGCCATTCCACGAAGCTCAGCCTCGGCTCCCAGCACAAGGATCTTTCCAAGTGGGGCGATGTGAAGCCTTACTGGACCACATGGGTGGTTAGAGAAGATGGTGCTGTGGTGGCGGGGCACAACTGCTCGCCCCTGGATGCGGTTCAGGGCGACATCGTCGTGCATTGGTCGTCAGTGGTGAACTGGCACGGCCACAGACACGTCGTGAATGAGCAGTGCGAAGTGCTCTGGAGGTCTAAGGGCAAAGAGGTTGCCTTAGACCCCTCCTTCGGCAAGCTGATAGCCCTTGTGGGTAGGGTTACTCAGGTCATTGGCTGGCGGGCAACCGGAGAAGCCTCGGATCCCCGCAGTTCTACCCGGCAGGCGTCAAGGGTCCTTGCTCAATTCTCTGCGTCCAATGAGGGCGTAGAAGGGCATTGGACCGCGGGCGCTATCAGTCGCGGGAAGAATGCCAATGAGTGCAAGCTGAAGGTAGAGTTTTGGCGTTTATGGGTGAGGAGCACAAGGGCCCTGCAGTGGTTCTAGAGCTCGTCAGCCATAGCCCCATCCTGTGCATTTGGGACCATTCCTCAACCAAGGTCAAGGTCGAGTTTAAGGGCGGTGTTCAGTCTTTGAGCCTGATCGCGGAGGAGGACGAAAGTCGTCGTGAGCAGCTTGCGGTCGAAGCAAGGGACGCGGCGAACATTTCGGAGTTCCGAGTCACGGGATCCCTTCGTACGGCGTGGTACGAGGGCCAGCGGCGCGATCCCTCATTGGCGGGCTCGATTCGCAAGCCGGAGCCGCCGATGGTGATATCCGGAGACGGGTTGCTGGAGCGCGAGGTGACCCTCAGGACGGGTCAAACCGTCGTCGTCCCAGTGGTTCCCAACGGGGCTGCGGGCGCGAATGGGGTGACCTGGCGCCGCGCCTGCTACAATTCAGTCCACTGTGGAGTCCTTGGGGCCCATAGGTCTGCTGAGGTTACCATCAAGCTGCTAGAGAGGGCAGTCTGGTGGCCCGACTTAGAAAAAGATGTGCGGACCTGGGTCGCCAAATGTCTCGCTTGCATTAAGGGCCGCTCTCGGCCGACGAAGGTCGAGGCTCGTGCGGTCAAATGTGGCGCCGAGACATGCTGGCAGGAAGTCAGCGTGGACTGTGAAGGCCCGAACCGAGAGGACAGGGAAGGGCATAGGTACTCGCTTACGTACTTCGATTGCCTCAGTCATGCTGTCCTCCTCGAGCCGATGAGGTCTCTGACTCATGCTGAAGTCAGGAGGGCGTTCGTACGCTGTGTGCTTCGCAGCAGGACGATCCCGAGCCTCATCAGGTCGGATAGAGGGCCAGAGTTCAAGAATGCGCTCATGGCAGAACTCAGCGCTATGCTTGGGACCGAGTGGCGGTTCAGCGCGCCCTTGCGGCCTTGTGAGTTGGGCGCAAACGAGCGAGTCCACCAAGAAGTTCAAAAGGTGCTGGGGGCGGTCGTCAGGCAAGTCGGCGCCTCCCTTTCCGAAGCTTGGGCGGATTGGCTCGTGGTGGCGGAGTACGTCATAGACAACACTCCGGGACCCCACGGGTATACCCCGAGGGACCTAGAGCGGAGCTGGTCGCTCGCTCTACCACTTGAAAAGGACGTCCTGCGAGACGCCTTGCAGTTTGAACCCATCTCTGATTGGGCTCGGAGCCAGTTCAAACAGTTCTCGGAGCTAGCTGCTGCGGTCCGAGAGCACTGGACGCGGTCTTCAGAAGCGCGGGCGAAACTTGCAAATCGCCATAGGCGCACTGTGGACCTTAAACCAGGCGACCGAGTGGTCTGGAACGCTCCGAGGGCCCGCTCAGAGGGGGCGGGGCGTGTGCCTTGGAAACCGGGTCTGACCGGCCCCTGGCGCGTGTTGGAAGTCAAGGGCCACAGGCTCACCTTGGAGCCCGTGTCGATGGAGTCGGGGGGTACTTCTTCCGCCCGGCGCGGCCCGATGGAGGCGCACGCAGAAGACTGCATTCTTGTTCCTGCGGATGCAGATGGCGCGGAATCCCGCGAGCCGGTCGTCTTTGAAGACGATGAAACCGGCGGGGACGGCTCGTCTCGCCCCAGCTTAGGGCAACAGGTTCAAGGCGACGCCAAGCAGGTGGAGTTCACGCTGACCAGGCGCGGGAGGGACTTCGTCCTCCGCCTTGGCGACCGCATTGCCTATCGGGGCGTAGGTGGAGGCCCGAAGGTGTGCAGGTTAGGACGGGTCACGCAGGTGGATGCGGCCCGTGCGCAGGTCGGCGTCCATCGCTATCTCCCCGACGCCAGCGGGGTTCGCGTCAAATGGCGGCTTGCATATATCGCCGAGGACGGAGCGCTCACGCTTTCAGAAGGGACCCGTCCGGCCCATGAAGCGGTTTCTGTGAAGGAAATCATTTCCAAAATCGACCTAAACCGCGACGGCGTGCTTGCTGCAGCCTCGGCCAGAAAGTTGGACAAGGGGGCGTATTCGTTGCAGGACAGGACCCTCGAGCGAGCGTCTCGTGCCGGCACGAGTGTGCTCTCGATCCAAGAGGCCCTCGCGGACCTCTTGGTCGCGGAACCCCGCGCGTTGCAGCCTAGGGCTTCCCCAGAGTCGGGTGCTGTCGAGAGTTGGTTCCGGCAGTATTTCCTTGGTGGGGTTGCTGATGTCTTAGAGGTTGCTTGGGGTGACGCGGTCGTTTCCGACGCGGCGAGGAGGCACGGGTACAGGGTTGTTCCCGCTTTTGTGCAAGGCAAGCAGGCCTACGGGATCACCTGGGACCTGGCCGCAGAAGAGCACTTGGAGGCCATTAGCGGCGCTGTTCTGCGCACAGAGCCGAAGGTGCTCGTAATTGGGCTTGAGGGCAAGAATGTGCCCCGGGCTTTCCTCCAGCTAGTCGTCCGGTGTGCAGGAACGCACACGCGCGGGCGCCCACGTCGCGTTGCGTTTGCAGGCGCAAAAAGGCGAGTGGGAACCTTGGCGGCTAGAGGAGTGGGGCGCCTTGTTTGGGACGCTCGCTGAGCCACGCTGGCCTTGGGCTTTCGTGCGGGCTGACATGTGCCAGTTCGCGCGGGCCAGTGGCCGCGGCAACCTCGTTGAGAGCGGGGCCCTGTGGCTCGCCGACTTCAGCCTAGAATCGGTAGGTTTGAGGTGTAGTAGGCCGGATGCGTTGGGCGCAGTGCGGCACAAGCACGTTGAGCGCGCGCAAGCTGACTACAACCTCATAGGAGCGGCTTTCTGCGCCTCGCTCCAGGACCTTGGTCTGAGGGGCGCAGAAGAGCTGTGCACCGCTGCAGTTGAAAGCTTTCCAGCGACTGCGGGTGCAGATAGCGCCGCGGCTGCGCCACAGCCCTCTCCAGTCGTTCCTCTCCCGGACGTGCGGTCGGGCGAGGACCTCACGCCAGCAGAGCGTGCGGAGCTGGATAAGGAGGTGGATAAGTATGCCGCGGAGAAAGAAGCGTTTTGGCGGACCAAGGCGGACGCCAAGGACTGGGATTCCGTCCGGGCTGACCTTGAGGTCTATGCTCTTGCGGGCGAGAAGGTCGCGGAGGATCCTAGGCGCACCGAGGCCTATAGAGACCTCGTATGGTCGGGTTTGAAGATCGAGCCTGGACCAACCAGACCAGGGCTGACCGATGCTGACATCGCAGCCGTCAGGGAGGTCATACGGCGAAAGGCCGCTGGGTTCTGGGTGGAGGACACCACCAGGACCACGGTCAGGAAGTTCGCCCATGACTGCATCCCCACCGGGCCGCCGGTCTCGTCCCAGCCTCACAGTCTGAGGGGCGAGTCCGCGCAATGGGTCGACGACAAGCTTGAAGAAGAATGCAAGCGGGGTCAGTTGATCCGCGGCAGCTCGGCTTGGGGATCTGCGCCGTTTCCGACCAAGGAAATGCCCAGCTACAAGCGGCATAGGAAGCGACGCTTGGTGGTTGACTACCGCCGTGTGAATGCCCGAATTAAGCGCTCCACGTACTATTGTCGGCGGGGCAGCGATGTGCTCGCCGCCGCAGTAGGTTCGGTTTGGTATACCTTCGTGGATGCGGTTAGTGGGTTTAATCAGATTAGGAACACCAAGCGTGCTCGCGAGGTGTTGGCCATTGTGGCAAGATCAGGGAAGTATCTCCCTGTCGGCCTCACCTTTGGCCCGATTAACGGCCCAGATGACTTCAACTTTGTGGTTGATAGGGCCTATGCCCCCGGCAGAGGTAGGCGCCTTAAGTATACTAAGGAGTGGATTGCCTACGTGGATGATCTTACTGTTAGGACGGGTAGGGTCATTGATGGGCAGTTTTTCACTGATGCCCAAGCCGAGGGGGCGGTGCGCGAAGCGTGCGCCAAGGGGGCAGTCGCGGCTCCGCAGAGCGCGTCGTCTGCTCTTGAAGCCTTAGGCGTTCGCGGTGCGCACAACTCCAAGCGCGCGAACCATGACGCGGCGCGCTCGGACCAGAATCACCCCACGCGCGTTCTGATGCTCAGGATGTTGGGGCTGTTCGGGTGTTTCTGTGTTCAGGGCGGGTGTTTTTGGGGCGGGCCGTTTCCCAGGTCGCCGGTCTGCGGACAGAAGGATTTTCCGTCGTTCGTCGCGTGCAGCTTCGTTCGTGTGTCCCGCAGCCAGTGTGTAGGAAGCAGGCCTAGAGGTTCGGTCCAAGGTCGAAGCAGAAGCCGTAGAAGCCTTAAAGCCCCGACCTTAAGGAAACTCCCCAAACCCCCGCCGCAGCGGTTCAAGTGTGTTGTAGAGCCTAGGGTAGGTAGTCCCTCCCCGCGTTCGTGCCTGTGCACTGCGCCCCGCTGCGGGTCGCGACCAGACCGCGCGGGAGCGACCGATCGGTCGCCCGGACCTTCGTGGTCAACCACAAGGCCCCGCTGCGGGCCGTGCCCTGGCCGCGCGGGAGCGGCTGCCTACCACTACTGCACACCGGCCCCTTGCAGCGGGCCGTGTCCTGGCCGCTCAAGGGCGCGTCAGGTTTCCCTCACCAATCGGAGGTCCAGCAAAGCCGCGGGCCTCAGTGCCGCGATGGGTGGAGGAGGGTCTAAGGGCAGGGGCAAAAGCAAGAGCCCAGGCCCTAAGGGCAGAAAGGGCCCGCCCACGATAGACGACGCGCAGCGCCTGCTAGTCCGATGCATGCGGCACGGCGAAGGTGGCTGCAGAGGCCGGTTCGGTCCGGGCGGCCTCTACCCGGTTGACGAGTTGATCGAGCAACTCGGGATCACCATCAACCAGTACAACCAGGCGGTCGCGCACGACGCCAGCCAGCGGAAACCGAGGTTGGATACCTCGCACGCTGGTTTCCTTCGTGCCTTCCAAGGCCACTCTGCCGATTGCGGCCATCCGATGGGGTTCATGATGGAGGGCCTAAGTGAGACGGCCATCGACGACCTCATCCGTCAGTATGGCCCGGCCATGTGGCACGGCACGGACTTGCATGTCGTGCCAAGCCTGTTGCAGAACGGCCTGATCCCCGGCGGCGGGCCGGGAGGCCGCCTCGGGGTTCACTACGTCCTAGGACACTGCCCCACGCAGTGGGAGGACGGAAGGCGCGGGTTCCGCCGCGGATCGACTTGCATCGTCGAGGTCCGGCTGGCGGTCCTGCGGGACGCCGGAGTGCCCATCTATGCTGGAGCGGATGGGGTGGCCCTCACTGGCCAGATTAGGGCCACCGGCATTTCCCGCATCTGGGCACTCCCCAGGGGCTCGCCTGTCTACTCAGACTTGATAGCTGAGTTGGAAGTGGATAGGTTGGTCTTGCGTGTCGACCTAAAGAGTTTAGGCGACCCCAGTGCGGGCCCCAACCCGCCGTTGGGGCGAGGACCGAAACTGGGCACGGTCCAAGCGTCCCAAGCTGCTGCGGCCAGCAGTGGCGCGGCGAGCTCCTCGACGGTTGTGCTGGCCCCTGCGGGTCGTGTCATGGCCGCGGGGGCCGCCCAACCTGTTACCCCTCCTAAGGCCGCGCCTAAGGCCAAAGGGCGTCCCCTAGGCACTCCTAGGACTTCGATCGTGCCAGCGAAGCCCAAGGTGTCCCCTAGGCGCAACATCCCGGGCCCCAATGTCCTCGAGCCCGAGGACTCGCTCGAGGAAGAGGCAGCCCAAGCAGCTGAAGGTGTCGAGGAAGATAGTTCCAGCTCGGATCTTCCCGACACGCGGGCGCCTCCAGCCGCGGTCAGAGTGAAGGAGGACGAGGAGCCCGCTAGTGGGGCCCAGGCCGAGAGCACGGAGGAAGGAGTTCTCGTGCTCGGCCAGTCTGTGGTCACCAGCGCGAAGGAATACCTCGCGCGGTCCGAAGCTCTTCTTAGAGCGCAGAAGCTCCAGTCGAGAATACTGGAGGTTGCGGGAACTGCGATGGTGAAGCTGGAGAAGATCACCAAGCGGGAGGAGTCCCTCAAAACGCTGCGCCGAGAGGGAGAGAGTCGGGCGGCCGGGGAAGGCGCCGACGGGGAAGAGGTGTCTGACGATGGTCAGGACGCCCCCGGGGCTGCAGGGCCGAGCAGTACCGCCAGGCCTTCGGGAGGCGGGACCGCCCAGTCCGCCTCACAACGCTGACGGCCACTACGGATGTTCGGCTCCGGGATGCGGGCTAGCGTTTGAGTCGCTGGTGCAGTACCACTTGCATCAGGCGGCCTGCCATGGCGCCTCTCTTCCGCCCAACCTGGGGATCAGCCCCTCCGCACCTCTTGACCCTTTTCGTCAGGACTGGCGGGGACGGCTGTTCCGCCGAGGAAAGGACGGTGGGGTATGGGGAGGTGCCCATGCTCCGAGTGATTAGGTACCACAAAGCCAACGGGTACGATCACTCGAGAGTCCCGCTCCTGAGGCGAGGGGACCGAATCCAGCTTGAGGATGGATCGCACCACATCTATGGTGGTAGCCATCCGCCGGGGTGGCTTCGCGACGACCCCGAGCTGGACCCCCCTGGTGCTCCAGAGGGAAGCGATGGAGGGTCCACGCCCAAGAGCGAGCCCACGGAGGAGGCCGTGCCCGAGCCTCCGCGGAAGGCCGCTCCGCGCGGGCGGGCCCTCGAGCCGCCGAAGGGCGACATCCAGCGACGCCTGGCCGAGCGTCGCTCCAAGCGAGACTACTCGCCGGACCTGGTGACGCCTCTCGACGATCTCCATGCCAAGGAGATCGACTCCTTCTTCGCGGGCGACCCAGCCGCAGATAGCCTTGACGTCATTTTGATGCGCGCCGAGGTTCGCACTGAGTCCCACCTCAAGGTTGGCCGGGAGGAGGAAGAGCCCCTGGTCAAGGAGGAACAGGAGGAGGAGACGGAGGTCGTCAAGGACGAAGAGGTCTCGGTTGAGATGGAGGCTGCCACCGCGGATGAGGCGGACGAGGTCGCCCTCCCAGCCAACCGAGCCTACGTCGAAGGCCGCTTTTACCCCTACGGCAGCTGGCGGTGCTTCTTCTGCGAAGCCATTAACCCGGTGACCGAGGACCAGGGACCAGTGCCTCACCACGCACGCGGGCGGCCCGAATGCGGGCGCCCCGTGCGACGGCCGATGGATCAATGGGATCGACATCGGGTGGTGGGAGGTGGATCCCCAAACCGCGCCGGAGCAATGGCGGCGGAGGTTTTCTGCCGAAGAGCTTGAAGACCAACAAGCGCGGGCAGATGCCGCGAGGCTCCTCAGCGATGAGGAACTCGCTGAAGCCCTCCAGGCGGCCGAGGAGGCGCAGGCGGCCGAGCGCGCCAAGAAGCGGGAGCGGCGCCAGGCGGAGAAGGCGGAGCGCGATGATCACATCAGCGAAGCGCTCCGCATAGCAGGGTGGCAGTGCCCTAACTGCTATGAATGGAACCTTTCATTCAGGCAGCTGTGCTTTAGGTGCAGCACACCCCTCCGCTTGGCAGAGGTCGTGTCCCGCGGGATCCCGGATCCGCGGCGCGGCGAACAGAGGGACTCGGGCTCCGAGAGCAGCCAAGATGAGCTGGAGTACGAGATCCTTCTGGCCAA